>JBBPBX010005009.1:17666-35572 GCA_038048925.1 Garcialebias charrua
ATAGAGATAGAGGGCCCAGTCCCCTTTGAAAAACAGGAAGAGAGATCTGATTCGACTCTGATTTGTTTATATGCACAGCAGCTTGAACACAATTGCTGCTGTGAAGGTGTGAAGCTTATGGCTGCCTGTGGGAATCTGACGTGTCCCCCCGTCGTTAGATTCTATTGGCATGCCTCCCTGAGGAGCGGACATGTCATGTGTTCGCCTGGTTAGTGTATTGCTGCCCCGTCATTCACAATGGAGCGGGGGCTTTTAGCACGTGACCCTCCTCACCTGTCTCCGTGAGAGGTGTAGGGAGTGCTTGCAGACGCCTCTGTGTCCGTTTACTGCAGACAAATCAGAGGCACCCTGCTGGGGTTTATTGATTAGGCTAATACCCCATGGGCCGTGGAGGGGGGGGAGGAATTGGCCCCCTCCCTTTATGACGGCTGACAGGCCAGAGGGACCTGTTCTGCTGAAGTTATTTGTGTGTTGTTGTTGTTATGTTTTTTTTTAGAGTCAATAAAACAGAGAGGGGCTGTTTTATGAGCTTTATTCATGCTTATGTGCAATGACGTACATGATTCTATGTCACTCACAGCAGAGAGAGCATGGTTTATGCATGCAATAGATTTACCAGCTTTTTGTACCGTGTTACAAGTAAAGTCTGGACATGAAGGGATCATTCCCAGTACCACGTGGGCGGGTGATCGTGTAATGTGGGAACGTGGACCTGGTTCATCAGGCACATTTCTGTCTGGTGTCCCGGTTCGCCGAGGAGGCCCTGTGTCTGACCGCCTGGTGGGGGACAAACCTGTTTTTGCTCCATGCGTGCTCGGTGCGAGGTTGGCCCGGCGGGGGGTCTCTGCCAGGGCTCCTCCTCGTATGCTGGCCGCTTCTGCGGTGGGGCACGCGTTGCCGAGCGGTGTCGAGGCTGCGCAGGTCTGCCTCCAGCAGACTCCCTTGGGGGGGCGAAGCTTCTCCGGGGAATGCCCACCCGGAGAGCTTCGGCCTGTCTGCGCCTTTGGTCCAGCTTGGTCTGAATTCGCTCCAAAGCTTTACCAAATAATCCCGTCGGCTCTATCGAGTGGTGGAGAAAAGGCACCTTTTGTCCCTCAGGGAGATCCGTTAAAGTCATCCACAGGTGGCGAATCGCGATGACCACTTCCGCCATACCCCTGCCTTGAGCAACAGCGGCTGACCCCATCATGCGAAGCATAAAGTCTGTTGCCCTGCGGGCTTCATCCAGCAAGTCGGAGGTAGCCTTCTTGTCCGTTGTTACCTGCAGCTGCTGCAACTTTTCCGCTAGGTAAGCCTGCATCAACGCGGACGCGTTCATGGTGTGCGCCGCGAGTCTCTGAGCTCTGTAGCACTTCTCGAGTAGAGATGCTGAAGCTCAACAAGCCTTGCTGGGGAGAGTTGGTTTTGTCCCGGATGACTTAGGAGCCAGGTGAGACGCTAGTGTGTCCTCAATTTGAGGCACGTTAGCTATTCCCACCTCATCCATCCCATCGACGTCGAGGAACCATGAGAGGGGAAGGAGCATGGGGGCTCTTGGTTGAGCCCAGGTGCGAGTTAGTTCTGTGAGGAAGTCCGGGAACACGGGCATCCTTTGCCTCGTGGCGGCCTGCTGCTTCGAGTAAAAATAGTTTCCTGCCAGCCTCGTGACCTGTTGGCGAGGCGGAGGCTCAGGCCATGGGATGTGCAGCGCGTCCGTTGCTCTGTGGCACAGGTCAAACAGAGCAGGGATGGAAAAGTCAGTCTCCGGGAGCACAGGTACCGGGTCTGGGAGAGGTCTTCTCCCTGATCCTCGAATTCGAGGTCTGCTTCCTCCGCTGAAAATTCGCCCGAGGCTGAAATCGAGATCTCTTCCTCGTTCATCATGCCTCGGGTGTCGAACTCGACTGTTAAGTCCACCATAGGAGCCAGCACGTCAGGGCTGTCACTCCATTCGACTCGTGTGCTGTCATGTAGAGCCATGTTCTCGAGCTCCGGCGTGGGAGTGAGAGGCTCCGTGGTGTCTGCATCCACTGGTACTCCTGAAGTGCCCATGGCTTTGGCGACGAGGTTAAGAGAAAATTAGCCGGACTAGCTTTTGCTAGTCCAGCAATACGCAGGAATAATTCTCTGTGCGCTCTTTGCAGGGAGCAAGCTCACCTCAAGTTGAGTGAAGGAGCAACAGAGAAGTCCCGCGAAGAGGTAGTTCAGGTTTAGCAAGGTGAAGGGCAAAAAAGAGGAAGATGGATCGGCGTCAGCTGCTTAAGTACCCAGAGGGCGGGGCCTCTGGCGTGGCGGTGTCGCCCCTGCCGTAAAGGCGTGAGTATATTCCTTCAGGTAATCGCGCGGGGGCGCAATTCCCATAGCAAGTATGTTGCACCGAGAGACCAGACTGAAAGGGAACACCTCAACTGGCTCCTGTTGATGTGGAGGAGCAGTGGTTCTACTCTGAGTCTCTCCTGGACAACTGAACTTCTCACCCTATCTCTAAGGGAGATTCCAGCTACCCTGTAGGAAAACTCATTTCAACTGCCTGTATCCGCAATCTCATCCTTTTGGTCACTACCCAGAGCTCATGACCATAGGTGAGGGTGGGAACGTAGACCGACCTGTAAACAGATAGTTTTGCCTTTACAGCTCAGCTCTCTCTTCACCACAACGGACCGGTACAGTGTCCGCAATACTACAGATGCTGCACCAATCCGTTTGTCAATCTCACACTCCATTCTTCCCTCACTCGTGAACAAAACCTCAAGATACTTGAATTCCTCTACCTGAGGCCTTACCCTCCACCTGAAGAGAGCAATCCACCCTTTTCCGGTTGAGGACCATGCCTCAGATTTGGAGGTGCTGATTCTCATCCCAGCTGCTTCACACTCGGCTGCAAACCGCTCCAGTGAGAGCTGAAGATCATGGCACGATGACGCCAACAGGACCACATCATCTGCAAAGAGCAGAGATGGAATCCTGAGGCCACCAAACCAGAAACCCTCCGCCAGCTGGCTGCACCGAGAAATTCTGTCCATAAAAGTTATGAACAGAATCGGTGACAACGGGCAGCCCTGGCAGAGCCCAACTCCCTCATGATAAATTCAAATTATTGTCTGAAATCATCATAAAAGTTAACAGATACCCTTTATCTGCCACCAGTCGTTTTGCAAAGCAAAGACTGCAGTTTATCCAACACAAAGTGTATTTAGAACATAAATGTTTATATTAATGAAGTGAAGAAGGGCAGACTGAAGGGTGAATTTAGTCATTGCTTGCTCTGAGGAGGATGGATGAGAATTCTTGGGTCTTGGAGTTGTGCCAGTCTGTCTGTTGAAAAGCGAAGAGACTCTACAAAGATGTGGAGAGACGTCAGAGAGCGGTGCTGAAGCAGGGCTGCGAGAAGCATCAGCGCTGTCAGAATACGTAGAGTGCATAATTGGAAGCTAGGAATGATTGCTCAAGGTGATCAGCTGTATATTTCCTTTCTCCCTTCAGCTTCACTTTAAATTCACAATTCATTTGCTGCTTTTCTTTGTGCAGAAACAGCCTGACCGACCCAAGTAAATCATCCAGAAAGCAAGGAGAAGTGTATTTTACCCTCTTTGTCTTTCTGTCCTCAGTCATTCAGAATGAACCCATTTCTGAATCTTCTGGTTTGGTTCTTCCTCAGGGGGAGGACTGTGACACCGCGTGCCCTCAGGGTGTGTTTGGACCGAGCTGCATGTCCACCTGTTCCTGCCACAATCAGGCGTCCTGCTCTCCCATCGATGGCTCCTGCGTCTGCAAGGAAGGTACACAACAATTATCTCATGGTACAAGTTCAGGCAAGACATTCATGATACAAGAAGATGAGAGGTTAATTATTCACATGTCCTGTGTTTCACATGTCTTGCTCTAACAAACCTGGTTTGGTTAAATAGGTCGGCCTTTTTATCAGCCTTCAGCTGTTTTGGAACACGGACATGCAACGATGAAAGGATTAGAAATAATAGGTTTTGTCAGGCAATTTTCAGAAAATCAAAAATATGTGATTGCAGCCTCTACTTACTTGGCTCTTTTTGCCTTTTTTTATGTTTTATATGTGGTTTCTTAAAAAAAAAAAAAGTATTTATAACAAAATTAAATAAAATCTATAAATAAATAAAAATAAAAAACTCAACACCTCCCCAGTCATTATAACACATTTTTGTTTAGTGGAAATATATCTCAAATACTGATGGATGACAAAGTAAATCCTAAACAAATAGGTAGAGATATATACAATTTTCCACTCTGGTGCTCAGGACATCATAAGTTATGATTTAACATTCACTCACAGTGAAGCTGTGAAACAAATATTGAGCAGAGCCATTTGTTTGAGAAATTGTATTGAGATGACAAAGAGAGTTTTATTCATATTGTTTTAAGAGTAAAGATGAAATTAATCTTTGGGTTTAAAAAGAGAAAAAGGAATTTTACTTCACGTCTTACAGAATAAGGTTATAAAAACACTAAAGCAAACTCTAAATTACCATCCAGGTTTTACAGCAATGCCGTGAAACAACAACAAAAAAACTTTTATCCATGAGGGATTAAACTATGGTAAATATCTGTTATGTCTTCTTTAATCCTATTTTGAAGTTAAGCTGAAATAATTAAAATTAACTAATGTTGACTTTCTCTAACCTCATGATAAATTTAAATTATTGTCTGAAATGATCATAAACTTCACTCAGGAAACCAAACCTGCTCATTTATTTGGACATTACATGACGCCAAACATTACACCAAGTTTTTCACCTGATTACAGGTAGTCCCCGACTTACGAGCGAGTTCCGTTACAACGAGGTGCTCGTAACACGAAATCTCGTATGTCGGAACACAAAACACGTGTCGCTCGTAAGTCCGGATTTTCGGTCATAAGTTGGAAAATGTATGCTACGAACACTCGTTTTTCAACACAAACGTACATACTAGTTCATAAACATGCTCAGAAACTTTGTTTACAAACTGTTAGCTGACACACTTTCATCTAAAAACACATACCAGTGCTGTATTTTCTGTATGTTCCGTACAACTTTACTGTTCGTTAGTCAGCTTGTAAGTCCGGAACCTCGTATGTCGATGCGCTCGTAAGTTGGGGACTACCTGTATAAAGATGTAATGTGAAACAACTTGTGTTCATGTTTTTATGGTTGGTATCAGAAACGTTTCATTTCTAAATCTTCATTATAAACTTCTGCCTGTTTTTGCTCATGTCTCTGTGCACTTGTCTTTTTATTTACCAAACTATTTGATGAACCAGTGAATGAATTTTAAGGGTAACTCATTGAATATACTGAGTCAGTTGGATTAAAGATGGCTGCCACTGCCAAATGACCTCAGTAAACACAACAATGGTTATAACTCAAGTCATTTTTACAGATAGTGAGCTAACATGTTATGTAGTTGTAGCTCAGAGTCAATTCCAACACATACTTTGAGCCTGTCTTGTGAAACTGCACAAGTTTGCACATATTGTTATTTTTCAACTACAGCTTCAACACATTTCACAAGATAAATTAATCTAAAACCCCGGCATGAACAGTGGCGGGCGATATTTCTTTCTTCAAGGAGTGCTATGATGCTGATGTTCATGAAGCTTCTTTAAATTAATGGAACCCACCTGGTGTCTGCTCTCTTCCCCTGGAGGCTGGCAGGGTGTGGACTGCTCCATCCCTTGCTCCAGTGGTACGTGGGGCTCGGGCTGTAATCAGACATGCTTTTGCAACAACGGAGCTGCGTGTGACCCCGTAGACGGCACCTGCTCTTGTTCTTCTGGGTGGAGAGGGGAGCGCTGCGACGAGTCCTGCCCTGTGAGTCTCACCTGTAGCATCGGTCTAACATGCACCAGCTGACATGTTTTGGGATTTAAATGTCTGACACTGAGCTGATGTCGTTGTCAGGACGGCACCTATGGCTTGGAGTGCCGCGAACACTGTGACTGCAGCCACGCTGACGGCTGCGACCCCGTGTCTGGCTCGTGTCGCTGCTACCCCGGATGGACAGGTGGGTCTGGGTCCTGACTAGGCTCATATCTGTAGCTGCAAACTATCTGGATCGATTAAGTTGTTCCTCATCAGCTGAAAATCAAAGCCATCCGATGAGAGTCAGGGGTATGAACGCAGGGGCGCTCGTGGTTTGTGTACGTTTACAGGAGCTCCAAGCAGAATTTCATGAATTCAACCTTCAGTTTGTTTTGCCACTCAGCCGGTCCTGACTCTGGATGAGACAAATTGAGAATGAAGCTCTAAATTAAAATGTTTTTCACTGGTTCAGTGGTTGTCTGCAGTCACGCTTGTTTAAAATGTTGGTTATACAATTACACAAAGTAATGAAGTCAGTAGATAGATTTTTTTTTAAGGCTTAAACAAATGTTTGGCAAAGGAGTGCTTTCTTCATTTTAAAACATACTCTATAATATATTGAGTTTTGGCTATGTTGGCTAATCAAAGTTTCAAGTTCGTGTTAAATCTGACTGAACCTCCTGCCAGACTCTTAATTATCAATGGCTCAGACTCTGCAGATGTTCCTCACTGAAATGATTTACGCACAAAAGAAGAGTAAGTCAGTGTCTATTCTAGAGTCTGACCTTTAGGGGTGCTTAGCCCAGTGCTGACGTTTGGCTCTTGACTTGGACAACAGGGTGGCCATTGGTGTCAGAAGCATTCACAACGTGGGAGGGGCACACTGCTGGGGGTCCTCCCCCATACATTTTTGAATAAAGTAGATGCCATTTCCTACATTCTGGTGTATTTTAACAAGTTGTTAAACATCTGCATTTACCTCCATAAGTAAACACTTGATTCAATAACTATTTTAGAGTTAATGCCATAAAAAGAAGCAGCGCTAAGCTAGCAGCGTGTAATACATATATGCGCTAGCTAAAATGCTAAAGGCGCAGCACTCTGCTTTATATCACACAACCTAATAAACACTTTGCACTAAATCAGTTTAGTGTCCATGTCCAGCAATCATTGTGCGAAGAGAGAGGTACACCCTGGACTGGTCTCCAGTCCATCACAGGGACACAGAGAGACAAACGAGACAAACGAGACAAAAAAACATTTACTCTCTCACTCACATCTAGGGACAATTTAGAGCTACTAATCAGTCTAACATGCATGTTTTTGGTCTGTGGGAAGAAACCGGAGAACGTGGCGAAAACCCAAGCATGCACAGAGAGAACATGTAAAGTCCACTCAGAAAGGCCTCCAGACCGGGATTTGAACCAGCAACCTTCTCGCTGAGAGGCAGCCGCTCAGTTGTGCCTCCGTGCTGCCTCAATTAAAGTAATTTTGTAAATAAACCAAGTATTACAATGATCAGTTACCTTTTAAATGTGTTTATTCTGTTGCAATGAATCATAAATGCAATATATATATATATATATGAAAATTTTGTCTGTTTGGTTTACTTTATTTTTCAGGGGTGCTGTGATAAAATTTAGGGGTGCTTGAGCATCCCCCAAAAAGAGTCTAAATTTGCCACTGGAGTAAGTGATGGGAAAGTGTGAACAACACACAGCGAGGGTCAGGATCATGTTTTTTGAGAAATCAAGTGTCATTTCTTAATGTCAAACACAGGGCACTAAGAGAGGACCTTGTCTCAGAGTTTAGGTGGAGCAGTGCAGTCAGGGAGGGGGGAAAGATGCAGGATGAAAAGGTCGAGCCCTCAGCGGCACACTCCATTCAGCCCTCCTGAGCTTAGGGCATTTATTCTGGGAAACAATGTGGGCTTTTTATTAGCTGCAAGAATGGAGTCGACAAGATGGGCCTCTCATGCTCTGAATCCTGCACAGGTCTGGACCATCTGTCAGCCTTAATTGAGTCACCAGGGTGCAGGGCTGGGGGGCAGCGTGCGGCCCATTGGGTCAGACAAACACGTACGTACTCAAAAGAGACGACTTGTTGGAATTTGTCTCAGGACCGAGTCAGGGACGGAATAAAATGTCTATTTACAGAAAGTCAAATACAGTTTTTGCTGCAAACTTCTCGTGTACCTGGGGGTGTTGGATTCAGATTTGGGAAGTCAGCTGGCTGTGAGTTTCATCGTGAAGTCTGCAGGAATAGTCAGGAAGTTGTTTCATGCAAGAGTTTAAGCTGTTTGTGACCCACTCAGTTGCTGCTGAGCTGTTGTAACGCTCAGGAACCGGGGCTCTCTAACGAGGCACATGGTGGTGGGGGCTTCATGCAGCCCCATGCTAAATAGGATCTCGCCTTTTATTCCAGATCCTGGTCCGTGTAATAGTGCAGGTGATGTAACAGTGTGTTTATATGCAAAGACCAAAAGCTAAAAAGAAAAAGAAAGATTTGGTTTGGTGTACTCGCTCTGCACAAATTGGATAGTGGAGACCTTTGGCACTTCTCAGCAGAAAGCTTTCTTTGAAGCAACCTCAGTCTTTCTTCTTCTTTCTCACCAGGCAATGAAAGCCCCTCTGTTTGTCACCATTACACTGAGAAATCTGATGCTCTGTCTGCACTCATTTTCCAAGAGCAAAGGCAGTCGCTGTTTTTTTTTTCTTCTTCTTCTTCTTCTTCTTCTTCTCCTGGCCAGCCTTAGCACAACCTCAAACTCAGTCGCACGTCTCGCCCTTCTTTTGATGTTGTGCTCCTGTCTGAATCACCTCCGCCCTCGACAACTCGAACGTTTCCTCTCCGTATCGTATAACATCAGTCCCAGGAGTTTAGTCCGGGTTTAATTCAAAGGTTCTTTACTAAAGCTGCTCTAATGGCTGCACCTATCTCTGATATTCTCACTCAAAGGAAATTCCAAATGAGCCGCGAACATGGCCGAAGCTCGAGAGGTTGCAGAGTTTAGGTGCGTGAGTGCAACTGCAATGATATGCAGCATATTACACCTTACGAGGAGACATGTCCGTATGTAGCACAACTTTCTCCTTTCATCTCATTTTTCTGAAAGGCTCGGAGAGGAAACTTGCTGCTCTGAAGGATGTGCTAATGCATTCATGTGCGCTGTGAGAAGCCCGTATGAAGGCTGTGTTTTGTCAGTTGTTGGCTGGAGCTGCACTAAAAAACACACTGTGACACATCCAGTCTGTCCTCTTGTAAGCCGAGTACCTCCCTTCAGCTCCGTACACAACCCCAGTTTTGCTGAAAGAGAATGAGAGACAAGCTCGGGCTCTCTGGAGGCCCAACCCTGTTAATCAACACAGATCCCTGGCAAGGAGCTCCAGTCAGATCAAATATAAAATACGTTTGGAACGGAAAAACAGAGTGAAAGATGGAATAAATAAAAAAAACTAGTTTCAAACTGATGATTTTTTAAATTTGAGATTGCTGCATAGGTCTGCTGCTAAGCATTGTGAGTGCTGTAAGCTGTATTTTATTTTATATATATATTTTACAGACGGCTATTTAGAATGTTTCAGCTTTGCCGTTTTTGCCCTCGCAGTTTGCATCCACTGAATATTCGTTTTGTTAATGTGCCTGCAGGAATCCACTGTGATAATGTGTGCCCACAAGGCTTCTGGGGACCCAACTGTTCAGTCAGCTGTTCCTGTCAGAACGGCGGCTCCTGCTCTCCCGAGGACGGCACATGTGTGTGCGCACCTGGATACAGAGGCACCACCTGCAAAAGAAGTGAGACTGCCCTCTTTTTCTATATGCAACCCATCGAGAAACCACCGTCTGACACGGAGAACGGCGCAGTAACAAACTCCATCATGGCGCTGCTGACCTTGTTTTGATCTTTGAAGGGTGGTTAAAAGGGGGAGACAGCTCAGGAGAGGCACTCAGCTGTCGGTCATAGTGGCTCGAGTGTAAATCCTCCATCACAGCTATCTCTTAATCACAGCGTCTTTAGCCCTACGGCATCCCTCAGACATACACTGGCGAGTAAACACACACATACACACACTTCATCCTCCCACACCGTCCTTAACAACCAGCTCGCAGTGGGAGACTTGGTCCTTGCCTGAAGCTCATCAGTGGGCACGCTCACTGGGAGCGCCAGCTCTGGCTTCTGAAAGGGTCCGTCTGAAGCCGTTCTCAAGTGAGGAGCTCGCTGATTGTGAGCAAAATTCACGACCTGTAAACATCCCTCTGAGAGGAAATAGAAGAAAGTCACACTGTTTGTGTGGATGTTGGTGCGACGTGATGACTGTAACAAATCCAATATTTGCACGAGTAAGTCGCTCATCACGTAAAACCTCCTAAGTCCACCTTTGTTTGCCTCGTTTGTTTTTGTCTGGTGAACATTTTTTAATTAAAAAAGATTACCATATTTTCCGGACTATAAGTAGCACTTTTTTTCCTAATTTGCATGCCCTGCGACTTATAGAGAGGTGAGACTTGTTTATGGATTTCTTCCCATATTTTTAGACCAATTTTTGGCTCAGATATGACCGTTTTTCCATTTTGGCAAAAATGGTGCAGTACCACCTTTGTCCGCTAGGGTACACCAACCGTTCTCACCTCATGTGTCCGACGAGAGCCTCCTCTGGACCGACTCAGTCTGTCGCAGCCCGGCCTCCTGCTCTGGATGTATGAACTAGCTACTTCGCTGTTAGCTCAGTGTTTGTTAGCAAAATAGGTCAAGAACCACAGGACAGATTTTGATCAAACTTACAGAACGTAATCACTAGATGGATATTTACAACTGATTAGCTTTATGAGATGTTTGAGATAAAATTCAATGTTTTATAGACGTAAATGTGTCGCGGTTAGCTTCGTTGATTTTTCCTTGTACATTTGAGCAAATAGCTCATAAACCACACAGCAGATTTTTTTCAAACTTACAGAAAGTAATCACTAGATGTACATTTACAAACTATTAGCTGTTGGAGTTATTTGAGATAAAATTAGATGTTTTATAGACGTAAATGTGTCGCGTTAGCTTAGTTGTTTTTCCTTGTACTTTTTCAAAGCGAAAAATTTTAAATACAGACGATTTGACCATTACGTGAATTTATTAAGGAGCGGTTAAGCTAAGACACATGTTTGCTATAATTTTCAGCAGACAAATAATTGTTTTTACCATGTTAATCTTGTGAAAAGTCCTTCCGTGCATGCTTCTGTGGTCTTCATTTTCAGCAGGGCAAATGACGCGCTGACGCGTCACGTAGCGGTGATGCATAATAGGTGTGACTTATATAAAGGTGCAACCTGTTTATGGATTTTTCCAATTTATTGACAATAATTGGACAAAGCGACTTATAGAAAGGTGCAACCTATAGTCCAGAAAATACTGTACATGCTTCCCCAGAGGCTGATAATATGTTCCTCACCCTGCGATTGAAAAATAATCAACACCTGCTGTGTCAACTTCACATTGCCTGGATGTCAAACCATGACAGCAACTCTTTTATTACTTACTAAAAGGTGTTTGTTTAGGAAACACCTGATTGTCCCCTGAGATTAGTGCTATTGGAGGATACATTTTCTCCTAATCACTGCTTCTGGAGCTGGGAACTGAACACTTTAAAACTAAAGGGTCTTATCAGTTGCAGCCTCCAGCAAAATTGATGATATTTGTAGCCCTTGCACCATCCTTATATCTTTTGCTTTGCTTTTACTTATTTATTTATTTTGCACAACCTTCATTTTTATGACATATTAAGATGCTTTCCAGACTTTAGCACTTCTCTTATGCCATTTGTGGCTGCAGATAAAGTAGCAGTGATTACAATAATGACTGACTTTTCTGCTCTCACCCTCCCTTTGCAGCCTCTCCTTGTCTTTTCTGCTTTGATTCCTCCAGCGTGGAGTTTTCTCTCTCGCTCAACTCCCTTGATCGCTCTTGTCATGCTGTGTCTTATAATTATATACCTCTTGTTCCATCAACACTGGTGACTGATTCCCTCTCGTCTCCCGCCACGCTCCACTGGCTGCAGTCTGCTCTCCTGGGTTCTACGGCCACCGCTGCAGCCAGTCGTGTCCACAGTGCGTGCACAGCACCGGCCCGTGCCATCACGTCACCGGCCACTGTGAGTGCCTCTCTGGCTTCACGGGTTCTCTGTGCAACCAAGGCAAGTGGCACGCTCATTCCTGTTCCTGCGATGTCCCTTACAAAATTCACAAGGTTTTAGTTTCTGCTACTAGAAAATAAGCATTAATCATTTTACCCTTACAGACAAAACCAACAATTTGTATTATAATTCATCGGCTCTAATAAAATCAGACATGTATCTGTATACCTAATGAACAAAAAAAATCCATCTTCAAAAAAAAAAAGAAAAAGAAGAAAGAAACATTAAAATCGCTGAGGCATGAGAGAACATTTTGCAGCACCTCTGTCTAATTCTGTGAAGGGACTTGCATGTGAAAATGTTTTCATTAATATACAAACAGGCAACATGTGCACATCTGTTCTTCTGGTTAAATGTAATTTCAGGACAACCTGTCTTTTGTGTATTGTCTTGGTGATGATTTAATTACACAGAGCGGCTCTGTTGATGAAGCAGAAACAAACATTGGAAATGATTTTGAAACCTGCGTGTTGCTTTTGTGCCTTTTTCAGGCAGGGAAGTACTGTATTTCATTTAATCTGGAAAGTGTTTCTGGTCATTTCATTTCATGTGTGGCTTTCTGAGCCAACAGATATTATAAATATACTACAAGAGGATTTCATGGATCCAGGTTTTACTGTTACAGAAGTACCGTATTTTCCGCCCTATAAGTTGAAGTTTTTTGCATAATTTGCATGCCCTGCAACACCGAAGTGACGTATTTATAGATTTGTCCCATATTTATATTTATAGACCAATTTTTGGCTGAGATATGACCGTTTTCATTCATTCCGACTGAAAAAACGGAACACAACAATTTTCAGCCGCTAGATGACACTCGAGTAGTATGACATGCCATTGTGTCATGTAATGGGTAAAAGTGGCTATTAATGACACAGTCTGCTTGCCATAGCCTGCCACCTTTGTTCTGCTCGCTTGGAACAACTGTCAGATCAACTTCATTTTGCTACACACACACACACCCCACCCCACACCCCCAACGAAATGAAGCTGATTTGACCATTAAAATGCATTTATCATGTAAAAGATAAACTGAGACACAACTCATAATGTCGAGCAAACAAACAATTGTTGTAGATGCTTATCTAGTTAAATTTAGAAGAAATGTGCAGCATTCCTCCTTCCTGATTTCTTCCCTCTGTATGCTCCCGGAGCACAGAGGCAGCAAATACTTTTGAAATAAATAAATGTCACATTTCTGTCATCTGTGTATGTTTCCCATACAAGACGAAATTTGTCTCTGCATTTAACCCAACCACCACCAGGTGGTGCAGTGGGCAGCCATAGAAAGCGCCCGGGGAGCTGGAGAAATAGGTGTGCACTCATAGACACCCCAAGGTGTGCAGTGGCCGGGGTTTGAACCTGGGTCTTTCGGGTCCCAAGTCGGCTGTCCTGCCTCTACACCATCTTGGCCCCAGCTGATTTGACCATCAAAGTGCATTTATTAAGTAAAATTTAGACTAAGACACACCTTTACAACAAAGTCGAGCAAACAAATGTTTATAGGTGGTTATCTTGTTAAATTTCACAGAAATGAGCAGCGACTCGTCCCTCTACGACGTCTACGTGTTCCTACTTTCGCGTATCGGCTTTTGAAATGCAGCTGATTTGACTGTTCAAGTGCATTTTTTTCTGTAAAAGTTAGACTGAGACACAACTTTACTATAATTTCAAGCAAATAAATAATTGTTTTTTTTAGTAAAAAGTATTAGTCTTGTTAAATTCTTGTTAAAGTCCTCCCGTGTACACTCCTGCGGCCGCCATTTGACAGCCCATCAATTTTCGGCACAACACCGGCCCACATTTCCAGGTTGTTAACGGTGACGCGTAACAAACAACGCATCAGCGGTGACACATAATAGATGCGTAGTCTATGGCGAAGCAACTTGTTTATGGATTTTTCCACGTTATTAGACATGTTTGGACCGATGCGACTTATAAGGTGGTGTTCCGTGTATGGCAGAAAATAGAGTACTAAAGAACCAAAGAAAACTTCAAGATTTGTCTCATCATCATTAATCTCTTACAGTCATTGTTCTCAGCCTGAAATCAAATTATTTTCTTGACCAAAGGCAGAGTCTGAGCTCCTCCCTGGCCAGAAATGATAATAAATGATCAAAAAAGAATCCCACGGGAAAATGTGTTGTTTTTAACTCCTAATAATTTAGCTTTTATTTCTTATAAATCACAGAAAGGCTGTGAAGGATTTTTGATTCTCTTTCATGCCTTTAAGCAGTGTCTTATGAATAAAAGTTTAAAGCAGAGCTGAAGGAAGAGCAGGAAAATGTAACGGGTAAAGATGAGAGCCGGTCCTAATTTGTCATGGTTATAATTACTGTTGAGCAGGCGTCAGGCGACGAGGGACGGAGGTGGCCAGCAACATGTATGTTCTCCTCCGGCTGTGCCCCGTCATCATCCTCGCCCGTCCTCCGTCCAGCACGCAGAGTCCCAGCCTAATGAAGCTCTCCTAGTGGGATGAGATTTGAAACCTCAGAAGCAGCATGAGGGAGTCAAACCTCATGGCTTAATGACAGCCTGCTTGAAGGAGCTTGAAAGCGCTCTCAAGAAAAAAAAAGTGGGGTTAGTCAGTTAAATTATAATCATTAAAATCCACCCCGCACATGAAAATGAGTTCAACCCATGTCTTTTTGCAGTTTTTTGCAGCGAGCCACCTTATCAGATACGTCTAACCCTGGGCTATTCTCATTTTATGAGACCTTTAATCTCTCTGCAACCTCCTCCTGACACACCTTGGCACAGTTCAGTTCATCCCCCACACCCGCCCCACTCAAAAACACAATGAAGGTTTTGCTGAAATTTTTGCTCTTTTATGGAATAGTGCCAGAGTGCATTGCAATATTAATTTCATCAAATATTTATACAGTGGTCTGTGTACACGGTCTATTTTAATTCTGTGGCGCATCAGTCATTCCTCTCTAGTGGGTGGAAATAGGGCAGTTCTGCCACAGGAGGCAGTGATTAACGCCTCCTTTTGTCTAAACAGATCACTTCACTTCATATCCACTCAAAAAGAACAATCTCAACCATTAGAGGAAAACCTGTCACAGATTGAGTTTGTTTGTGTCAAACGTGCTCTCAGCAACGTGTCCGGGTTTCATGTCATAATGTTAATGGCTTGACTTTTTTAATCCGATGCAGATCAGGTCTAATTTGTAAAGAAATGTGTTTGGTGTGTGTGTGTGGTGTTTTACAGTCTGTCCAAGCGGAAGGTTCGGTAGGGCTTGTGCTGAGATTTGCCTCTGCACCAACAATGGCACCTGCAACCCCATCGATGGCTCCTGCCAATGCTTCCCCGGTTGGACAGGAGGGGATTGCTCACAGAGTATGGCCTCACTCCTTCATCTTTAATTCACTCACATTCACGCACTTCCCTCCCTTCCATTGTCTGTCTACCATAGTTTCCCTTCCTCACATTTGCTTTCATACACACGAGCTGTTTTCTTGACCCTACAAATTAATAAGAACTGCCCCCAGCTCAAGATGATGCAAAACCGCTAAAATGGCTTTTGTAATACATTATGCTCTTTGATTTGCTGCTCTTTAGGCCAAAGATCATAAGCAGAACTTTGAGCTGCCACGCCATGGGAAATAGACGTGTATTCTGAGTGCATTTAAAGCCTTTACAGCAGGGGTCTGCAACCTGCGGCTCTGGAGCCGCATGCGGCTCTTTGGTCCCCCTGCAGCGACTCTTTCAAGCTTTGAACAAAACTGACGTAAAACTGAATTTTATTGGTTGTTACAAACAAAAATAAAGCTAGTTTTAGCCATTTAAATTTGTCAGGTTTGTAGTCATTTATTTTGCAAATATGCCATTACTAGAACTAATACAAGGAATAAAATACTCACTTTAAGTTCATGCTTTATTTCTATACTTGTTTTTTCAGCAATTAAAAAATCACATAGGTCTGCATAGTTCATAGTTTGTTTAAATAAATGAAAATTGGTTAAAAAAGTATTTATTTTTTCCCTCTTTACAAGAATCTGGTATTTTCTTTTGTTTTAAATTGTAAACATACCAATAAATGTTTTTTTTTTAACTATTAGATATTTTTTAGCTTTATAATATGTGGCCCCGTACTGGCTACAAACACCCCCTCCAACAAATCTAAAGTGGTCCACGGGCCACAAATTGATAATCACTGTTGTAGCAGGTTATTGCGGCTCTGGACATGTTTAATTTAGTGAATGAAGGCGCAAAAATGGCTCTTTTGATCATAAAGGTTACAGACCCCTGCTTTACAGCAAGAACAGACGACTGCAGCAGGTGTTCAAGCTGCTCACAAGATGCCAGCTTCAATACTTAAACTGGATTTTCTGCAAAAAGAAAACTCAAAGTATAGTGTTCAATATTGTATATACATGTTCATTCAACCTTTATTTACACAGATAAATCAGATTGAGCCTCGAAGACTCATTTACAAGTGAGACCTGTTTTACAAGTGAGACCTTTTATACCTCTTATATGAAGAGGTATAACACGTTCCCCACATGTGGGGAATGTCTCAATTTTCCTTCAAAAGCCTGTTTTTGGGGTGCCATGTGTGCATGTCTTGGGGAACAGATTTATCATGAGAGTGTGTGACCTTCAGTTTGTCTCTGGCGTCTGCAGCCTGTCCCTCTGGACACTGGGGCCCTGACTGTCTCAACTCGTGCAACTGTCACAACGGAGCCCAGTGCAGTGCCTACGATGGGGAGTGCAGGTGCAGCTCGGGTTGGACTGGTCTCTACTGCACACAGAGTAAGTCCCCACCACCACCACCCCCACAAACAGTTAACAGACGAACAGTATCACCTACTGGCTATCCAGCAGAACTGCAGGAGAAGAGAAAGGGGCTTCTTTTGAGTTAAAAAATAAAGTTTGTATTTGCTATTTCACAGAGAAACATCAAACAAAATCTAATAGTCACTTCATCACTTTGCTCATAATACATTCCAGTCATTTGCCCGCTGATAGTGCAGCTCATCAACATCCGTCCTGTAATTTGAATGCCATTATCTATAACCCCAAGGGTTTGCTCAGTGGTGTTTGTCGCATCAAGCTCCTGCTTTGGTGCATAAAAATGTCTATTGTTTTATTCTGTGTTGTTTGAGATAAGGGAATGGAAAGCAGAAACAAACTGATGCCTACCTTTCTCGGCTGTGTTGTTCCGTTTGTACCACTCTGAGTTATGGTAAGAGCATAACTGGATTTTCTGCTGAAACAGGAAATCTTTCATTTCCATCCATTCACATTGTACCTTATTGAGTATGCAGCGGAGACATCGAATGGTATTGATTCTCCTGTTCCCTTGCGATATGACCTTGACTCTTTACACTGTCTACCCCATTCCCCTCCCACCCCCCTCAAACCCTCACTGAAATATTATATACATCTCTGTCCCAGGCTGTCCTTCAGGGTTCTACGGAAAGGACTGCGCCGAAGTCTGCCACTGCCAGAATGGAGCAGATTGCGACCACATCACTGGCCAGTGTGTTTGCCGAACAGGCTTCACTGGGATAAGCTGTGAGCAGAGTTGAGTACTGTAGCACATTTTATCCGTAAACGAAATTACCCAGTGGATGAGTGCGTATGTGTCCTCTAAACATTTTGGCTCGTGTTCAGTAAGTGCTTTAATTTTGATAGATGTAGTAATGCACTTCTCTGTCATGCAGAGTGTCCAGCAGGTACATTTGGATACGGCTGCCAGCAGCTGTGTGAGTGCCTGAACAATGCTACCTGTGACTATGTGACTGGAATGTGCTACTGCAGCCCTGGATATAAAGGCATCCGCTGCGATCAAGGTGAGAGGTGACCGAGCCGGCTGAGAATTTGGGGTGCATTAGTGCTCAAACACAAATGTGTGTGCATCGTTTGGATTTCCCACCCTCCTTGTTTTCTGTGTAGCAGCTCTGATGATGGAGGAGCTCAACC
>JBBPBX010005009.1:50084-73956 GCA_038048925.1 Garcialebias charrua
TGAAAGGTATAACAAGATGAAAAACAACTCTATTTCAAGTGTGTTCAGATGACGCTTTCATGGTATGACTAATATTAAAGGAGCAGTTAATTTAATGCATTCATTCACATTCATTAAGCAAACATGAATAAACTACTAACTCTGCAAATTTATTTAACAAGTAGTGTTAGCTGCATTGCATACTATTACAATACAGTAGTCCCTCGTTTAGCACGGGGGATCCGTACCCTGAATATCCGCGATAAGTGAAAAACTGCAAAGTAGGAATAGTAGTACAAATAGAAAATAGAAGTTTATTGTAGTATACATATGAGTGAAGTCCTTTTAAACCCTTCCCACACTCTTTCAATATTCTAAACAACGTTTCTAAACTCCAAACGCTCTTGGCCACACCCACTTATCTGCACTTCAAGGAGAATAGCTGATCACCTGCATCAGGAAGTTTATCCTTCAGTATGGGCTACACAAAGGTGCAGAAGGAAACTTTTTCTGCAGTTCATAATCATCTTTAGTTTTTTTCTCCCTGCAGGAAGCTGTGTCAATAAATTGAACATTTGAACCACTTTAATATGTTGTGTTCTTGGTGGACGTAGCACTCAGTGGTGAAGTAAGAAAAGAAGAACAAATAAATAAATAAAAAAAATAAAAAAAATAATAAAGAAAAGGAAATAAACTGCATTAGCCAGTGATGGTTTATTTAAATTAAGCCATAATGTTTTTTATACTTATCCCACACAAATGACCCTGACAATTTGTGTTTGAACACACAACCATACTTCATAAACAACCTGCAGGTAACCAGCAATAACCTTTTAATAGCTAGCATGTAGAAAAAGGGAAACAGATTTTAAAAAAAAAATTGTCATAAGATAAACACATTAAGCCCTCTTTGTGAACTGGTAGTAAATTCAGCACTTGATGTGGTGGCCACATTCTGTAGTTGTCGACAACAATGTTGCATAACACAGGGTGATGGGATGTGTTAGAATGATGCATTTAAGCCAGAGATTGCAGGAATGATTCATTACAGAAGGATAAAAGCTCTCAAGCTTGTTGTTCACGCTAGTAGGTGTTTAAATGAAAATGGAGGACATGACAAGCAAATAATGACACACTTGACAGTTTCAGAAGGCCATTATAATAAAAAAAAAATTCAACATGCAGGTGATCATGTGTACCCTCATGTCCCGTGGAGTTACACATTAGATTTAGCTTTGAACCCACACTTCAGTTTGGGACCTCAGGCATTTTAATCCAAGGTTATTAGTAACTCCTTGAATCCAATGTAAAACAAAGGATGTTCAATCTTTTCAAGCTTTTGCACATCAACAAAATTATTTTTTGCTGTTTTAACATTGTTGTGATGGAGTAGGTTCCTTAAGAAAAACAGATGGACACTTGTTGATTCAAATACTCTTTTGGTTTTCTTTATGATTGCATGCCCATTTGTTTAATTTTGATTTTATTTCAGTTATGTTCTTTAATGTATTTTCCCTGTTTGTGCTTTATTTATTTCAAAGTCAAAGTCAAAGTCAACTATATTGTCAAAACGGCAATATGTACAGGACATACACAGGATTAAAATTGCATTTCTCTCTGTCCCTCGGTGCAACAGTAAACATTTAAACACTAAAACACTAAAACATTTAATAAACATAAGCATAAAATGAAATAATAAAAGTGTAATACTGTCCTGAGTTTTTTGCATAGTAGTATAAAAGTGTAAAAAGTATATCTATAAAATAAAATGAAAGTTCTGGCATTGACATTTGTAATAGAGTGACAAAGCAGCATATGAAGTTTATGTACACAGTATATGTATGAGGTAGTTGATATTGGTATAGAGGTAAAGTGGCATATGCAATAAGGCTAGTAAAAATATATATATATATATATATATATATATATATATATATATATATATCAGCAGTAGTGTAGATATAAAAAGTAGTGTAAATGTAAACAGTAGTAATAAATGTAAACAGTAGTATTGAATGAAAACAGTAGTAATAAATGTAACAGTGAATGTCAGAGTCAGAGAGTCTTTATTGTCATTTGCACCGCATGTGGTACATGTGATGAAAAAGAGATTATGTACACGGGGTCCCAGTTACATCCAACAACAAATGCAAGAGAAAAACAGTAATAACATCTGGAATTAACTAAGAATGTAAACAGTAGTATGACTATAGGCAGTAATGTAATACAAACATTAGTGCAAATATAAGAAGTAGTGCAAACTGAATGAGCACATGACCGTGAGTTGAGTGAATAACCCGTTTTGATGACACAGAGTCCAGTGATAAAATCTTTGTGTTGTGTGGTGGTGGTACTGTATTTATTTTCCATTTTAGTTTATTGTTTCCTCTGTGTAAGTGAATTATACGTAACTTACTAATATTTAAATTTAGACTTCCTTTTGATTACATGCAGGTTTTTCTAACTACATTTTTAAAAGATAATCAATAAAACATACGGACAATGCACAACTCAAGTCAAGTTGTGTGTGAATACAATTCTTATTGAAGCCATATACTTTTGGTCAGTGGCTTATAAAGCACATGTAATGTCATCTTAACTTTGTTCATCTGACAGTTAACAAGAGTACCGCATATAGAACTTTGTATATATATTGTCAGACTTGTACATCAATACAACAATCTAAAGAAATAGCCTGGACAAGCTAACACCTTGTATAGCTTTCTTTGACCTTGATTTGTGACCTTGACCTTGTAACTGTGGTGATGAAACTTGTATGCAACACTTCATATATTATTGCAAATGTGTATGAAGTTTCATTAAATTATCTTGAGAAAATCAGAAGTTATGGCCTGGACAAGAGAAAGTTTGCGGACGGCGGTGTGGACATAGCCTATACCAAAATATGGCCGTCGAAGGATGTGTATAATAAAAAAGAGATAACAGATTAGTGGTTATTATGTAGTTATATACGTTTTATTCCAAAAGAAGACATAACACAATATGTCAGCTACGTGGGATTTGGGATATGCAATAATGTAGGAAGTTAACGTAGTTTTGCCGATCGGTTAAATGCAGATTAATATTTAAAATCAAACTAATTGATACTCTTTTACTTTTATATGTAGCTCAATCTTAGCTTGGATACCTGTACGCATTTTGAAGGTACTTTAGATGCATTTTCCCAACAAAAAATAGCTTTAAAGTTCAAGGAGAATTGTGCTTTAGATTTTCCATTACCCATACATACTGTACTTTAAACTATATTAGTCATTTTTCCTTATGTCTTGCAAATAAGCCATATTATACAGTTTGGACCAGTCCTGACTGATAGCTCTTATATCTCATTGCACAGACCTCACGAGAGGCATTTCAAAAGATTCATCACACAATGCTCTCTCCCTGGCAGTCCAATCAATCCGAGGTGTCTTTAATGGCCACATCCCTTGTCAAAACAATGCTTCAGTGAATAGTGGGTGCACGAGGGCAAATGTGCACCTGTGTCTGTTTCAAATGGCAGGAATTATCTACTACTCCAGAGTGAAGCTGCAGCATTTTTATTCCTAAGAGTTGATTCCTGCATCAATCCAACTGGCAGCTGTTGCCTTTAAATTATAGAGAGCATGGATGGTGTTTTAAATTCCCCACCCTCTGTTCCAGCACTTAAAATCTCCAAAGTAAGATGAGGTGGTGATGATGGAATACTGGTGTAGGTCCTGAGGGATCAAATCGCTGATCACAAAAAAACAGAAGAAGGACTAAAATAGCTGCTGGCCAAAAAGCTGAGAATCCGACTGGTGGATTTAATAAGGCATTCCACTTTGTGGTGGATTTTATTGAGACTTATCTAAAAATGTGCATGGATCGGGACAAGTCGGTACCTGTGTGTCTCCTGGCTTCTGTCTGTTTTATAAAGGTGACCATTTACATTTAATGATATTTATTCACATTCTTAACATTATTGAACAAAACATTATTGAACAAATAAAATGATTCCACTTATATGGAACCTTTATAAAAACCTTCCTAAAGAGCAGATACAAAAAATAATCTAATACAGTAATCTATAAAGTGGTATAGGCTACCTATTTTAATATTGGAATGAGTGCTTTGAAATTTTCCAAATTTTTTTTTTACATAATATTATGTAGTTATTAAACCAAGGGGAACTTCTATGTATTTTTAGACCCAATATGTTCTCATAAAAATAATTTTTTTAAAAAGTGTTATACCACTTTTTTTTGTTGTTTTGTTTTTTCCCCCCAAGGCACTTCTTCTATAAAAAAAAAAATGTTGAAAAAGTGTCCTCAATGTTACAAAGTTCATACAAAAGGGAATTACTCTTTCCCACAGAAACCATTTATCCTGAACGGCCTGAAGCGGACCATTTTCTCCCTTTACTTAACAACATTATCATGAAAAGATTTTGCATAATGTATATGCCTGGTGGCTAGCTTGGCACATCTAAAACATAGAACGTGCAACCATTTTGCCCTTTGACCTATCAGTTGATTGGGTTTTCTAGATGGCTGATTAGAAAAATAAAGCAGGGGATAAACCGGTACATTTCAGACAGAATAAATAAGATACAAACCCAAAATAGAGCATGGAATAAAACGAAATGTTTTGATACCAGAAGAAAATTGACGATGTGTAGATTTTTTTTTTCACTTGAGATGTCTTTGTTTTCTAAGTCTAAAAATAATCCTTCTGCATGTAGCCTGCCACTGTTGTGCTGTTGTTCACTTCACAACTATTGTTACATCAAAAGGTCTGGTGTAAAAAATAAAAAAAATAAAAACTTTATCTGGTCTCATTTTCAAGCTAAAGAGCCAGAAGAAAAGGCAATGTTTGTACAAGGGTTGTGTTTCTATGTTTTCAAATGAACTGTCTTGTATCATTAGTTGTTCAAGTTAAACACTGCTTGATTTTAGCTGTTGATGAAGATTCTTGCATATAGGAACCCAGTCACACTGAATAACAGTGCCATTATCTCTAAAACCTACACATACATATAGGCACATGGCTCTATCTTTTCAAAATTGGTGACCTTTTATTTTTGGAGTGATGGCAATATTGATAACCCCACTGCACAACTCGAAACGCGCCTGCCGTCCCCTTTTGGCCGCTTGTCACGGTCCCACTGAGCCACTGAAGACCGTCTGATGATGCGCACTAGGGGGTGGCAGAGGGAGGGGTCTCAAGCTCGTTTTCCGGGTTCAGTTGTTGTGTTAACTGCACCTCTGACGGTCTTTGATGAGATTAAAACGTTTTTTTAATGTTTGGGGTGATCTACACTGGAGAGAACAGCAGCCTGTCAGCAGCAACTGTAAAAATGCCACGTTTCTTACCGGAGTTTGGTTCCAATTCATGGAGGCTCGATCCGGTAAGTTTAAAAAGTCCAAAAAAAGTCCCGTTGTGGTTGTGTAATCAGATAGCAGAGGCTCTCCCGACTGTTTGCTGGACGCGTCGAGCCACCAGAGATCGAATTTTCTGGCGTTGGCAGTTCGACGCCTAGGTTGATTTGGACGCGCGCGTGCGTGGAAAAGGAACTGCAGGCTGCCGCCGCGCCGCTTCGATCACTCGAATCGTGCCGCTTCCCGGTTCGCCGTGACTCCACGCGTCTCCTCATAGACTTTGAATGTAAACCGGCCGCTTCAGCCGCCCGACACCGGGGCAGTGGGTACCAGGCATCACCAAATTGTAATGTGCCTGCTTATTTCCACACCCCATGCTCTCCTGGACCATTTCCACCCTCTACAAGCCCACCAAAAAGTATTTTGAGCTACAACAAGATGCAGCTACCCACAAGAAGATCACACTGTGCTAATACAGCAGGTACAACATCTGCACAAGGTTGTTTCCATGACCTTATCATAATCATGTTTGCATACAGGCTCAGTCCTACATGCTTCAAAATTTCAACCACCAATGAAGCTAGTGGAAATATGGCCATTGCTTCCATCAAGCTTTCCTACACTCCACTCAAGACCTCAATACTCAACCACCATTCTAATAAACCAAAAGACCTTGATATACACATTTTATGCATGCTCAAAACCATGCTGGGCCCCTTTCTTTCTTTATCTCTTTCTTTCTCAATATATGTCTAGAGGCTGTACAAAGACCCTGCAGAGACCATTTATGTTCTGCTTAAGCTTTTATGTCATCGCGAGATTGCTTTACATTGGGAAATACAGTATGTCTTGGATAAAAATTATAAATTAAATTAATTTTGGAAAGGTGTTTATTTTACATGGCTAAGTATCGGTAAATAAATACATAGCGTGTTTGACCAATGAATGGTAAGCATCCATCCATCCATCCATCCATTTTTGTACGCTTATCCGGGGTCGGGTCGCGGGGGCAGCAGCCTAAGTAGGGAGGCCCAGACTTCCCTCTCCCCAGCCACTTGAAGCAGCTCCTCTGGGGGAATCCCAAGGCGTTCCCAGGCCAGCCGAGAAACATAGTCCCTCCAGCGTGTCCTGGGTCTTCCTCTGGGTCTCCTCCCGGTGGGACGTGCCCGGAACACCTCACCAGGGAGGCGTCCAGGAGGCATCCTAACCAGATGCCCGAGCCACCTCAACTGGCTCCTCTCGATGTGGAGAAGCAGCGGCTCTACTCCGAGTCCCTCCCGGATGACTGAGCTTCTCACCCTATCTCTAAGGGAGAGTCCAGACACCCTGCGGAGAAAACTCATTTCAGCTGCTTGTATCCGAGATCTCGTTCTTTCGGTCACAACCCAAAGCTCATGACCATAGATGAGGGTGGGAACGTAGATCGATCGGTAAATTGAGAGCTTTGCCTTTCGACTCAGCTCTCTCTTCACCACGACAGACCGGTACAGCGCCCGCTTCACTGCGGATGCTGCACCTATCCGCCTATCGATCTCACGCTCCAGTTTTCCCTCATTCGTGAACAAGACCCCGAGATACTTAAACTCCTCCACTTGGGGCAGGACCTCCTCCCCGACCCGGAGAGGGCATGCTACCCTTTTCCGGCTCAAGACCATGGCCTCGGATTTGGAGGAACTGATCCTCATCCCGGCCGCATCACACTCGGCTGCAAACCGCTCCAGCGAAAGCTGTAGATCACGAACTGATGAAGCCAATAGGACCACATCATCTGCAAAAAACAGAGAAGCGATTCTAAGGCCACCAAAACGGATCCTCTCAACACCTTGGCTGTGCCTAGAAATTCTGTCCATAAAAGTTATGAACAGAATCGGTGACAAAGGGCAACCTTGGCGGAGTCCAACTCTCACTGGAAACGAGCCTGACTTACTGCCGGCAATGCGGACCAAGCTCTGACACCGGTCGTACAGGGACCTAACAGCCCATATCAATGGGCCTGGTACCCCATACTCCCGGAGTACCCCCCACAGAACCCCCCGAGGGACGCGGTCGAATGCCTTTTCCAAGTCCACAAAGCACATGTAAACTGGTTGGGCAAACTCCCACGCACCCTCCAGGACCCTGCTGAGGGTGTAGAGCTGGTCCAGTGTTCCACGACCAGCACGAAAACCACATTGCTCCTCCTGAATCCGAGGTTCGACTATCCGACGGACCCTCCTCTCCAGAACCCCTGAATAGACCTTACCAGGGAGGCTTAAGAGTGTGATCCCCCTATAGTTGGAACACACCCTACGGTCCCCCTTTTTGAATAGGGGAACCACCACCCCAGTCTGCCAATCCAAGGGAACTGCCCCCGATGTCCACGCGATATTGCAGAGTCGCGTAAGCCAACACAACCCCACAACATCCAGAGCCCTAAGGAACTCAGGGCGAATCTCATCCACCCCGGAGCCCTGCCACCGCGGAGCTTTTTAACCACCTCGGTGACCTCAGCACCAGAGATTGGAGAGCCCGACCCAAAGTCCCCAGGCTCCGCTTCCTCAGTGGAAGACGTGCCAGTAGGATTGAGGAGGTCTTCGAAGTATTCCGCCCACCGACTCACAACATCCCGAGTTGAGGTCAACAGCACGCCATCCCCACCATAAATGGTGTTGGTCGCGTACCGCTTTCCCCCCCTGAGACGCCGGATGGTGGACCAGAATCGCCTCGAAGCCGTACGGAAGTCATTCTCCATGGCCTCTCCGAACTCCTCCCACGCCCGAGTTTTTGCCTCAGCAACCACCCGAGCCGCATGCCGCTTGGACTGCCGGTACCTATCTGCTGCTTCCGGGGTCCCACAGGCCAAAAAGGCCCAATAGGACTCCTTCTTCAGCCTGACAGCATCCCTCACCGCCGGTGTCCACCACCGGGTTCGAGGGTTGCCACCACGACAGGCACCAACAACCTTGCGGCCACAACTCTGATAAGCTGCCTCGACAATAGAGGCGCGGAACATGGCCCACTCGGACTCAATGTCCCCCGCCTCCCTCGGAACGTGTTCAAAGCTCTCCCGGAGGTGGGAGTTAAAGCTCCGTCTTACGGGAGACTCTGCCAGACGTTCCCAGCAGACCCTCACAATACGTTTGGGTCTGCCAGGTCTGACCGGCATCCTCCCCCACCATCGGAGCCAACTCACCACCAGGTAGTGGTCAGTTGACAGCTCCGCCCCTCTCTTCACCCGAGTGTCCAGGACATGCGGCCGCAGATCAGATGAGACGACAACAAAGTCGATCATCGAACTGCGACCTAGGGTGTCCTGGTGCCAAGAGCACATATGGACACCCTTATGCCTGAACATGGTGTTCGTTATGGACAATCCATGACGAGCACAGAAGTCCAATAACAGAACACCACTCGGGTTCAGATCAGGGGGGCCGTTCCTCCCAACCACACCCCTCCAGGTCTCACTGTCATTGCCCACGTGAGCGTTGAAGTCCCCCAGCAGAACAAGGGAGTCCCCAGGAGGCGCACTCTCCAATACCCCCTCCAAGGACTCCAAAAAGGGTGGGTAATCTGCGCTGCCGTTTGGCGCATAGGCACAAACAACAGTCAGAGCCCGTCCCCCCACACGTAGGCGAAGGGAGGCTACCCTCTCGTTCACCGGGGTGAACCCCAACGTACAGGCACCAAGATGGGGGGCAACAAGTATGCCCACTCCTGCTCGGCGCCTCTCACCAGGGGCAACTCCAGAGTGGAAGAGTGTCCAACCCCTCTCAAGGAAACTGGTTCCAGAGCCAGAGCCATGCGTTGAGGTTAGTCCGACTATTTCTAGCTGGAACATCTCAACCTCACACACTAGCTCAGGCTCCTTCCCCACCAGAGAGGTGACATTCCATCTCCCAATGTCCAGCTTCTGTAACCGAGGATCAGACTGCCAGGGTCCCCGCCCTCGGCCACCACCCATCCCACATTGCACCCGACCCCTTTGAATGGTAAGCAAACGTGATCTATTAGAATTATTATCTGCTGTGCAAATAAACGTATTGGTTGGTTAGGTGGGTGGGATTATTCAACATGCCAGTTTAATATGCATTAAAACTGTCAAGCCCAAGTTATTAATTTTTGATACTATATAACGGGCAGCTGTGGATAAGTGGTTAGAGCAGTTGTTCTCCACTGGGAGAGTTGGTGTTTCTATTCCACCAGTAGTCACATGCTGAACCCTGAGCAAGACGCTGAACCCCTCATTGCTTCCGATGTGTGTCCCTTTGGTGTACAAATGTGATTTAAATCACTGATTATTCTTTGTATAGATCTAGTAGAGTGCTGTATGAATGGGTAAATGAGGGCACAGATTGTAGTGTAAAGGGCTTTAAGTATCTTGATAAGATAGAAAAGTGCTATACTGTATAAGTACAGTCCATTTTCCATATAACTGTGATTCAACGTTTTTTTTTTTTTTCCAGGGGTGTTTCAATGTAAGAAGGTGAAATAATTGTCTTAAATTTGACAACCAAGAAGCATAAAGTAGCAAATGTGTTCAATAAATCTCAGAACACATGGCTACCTAGTCAAAACAACAAATGTGACACTTTCAGAAACAGTCTTTGTTTTCTTTGTTACATTGCAAAGATCTGAAGATCCTTTACTCCCCTTGTTGCCTTTGGTCTGAAAACTAAAACTAAAAGCAGCACAGCTGACATTTACTTGATGCTTTTCCAGGTGGCATTTGAAACAGTAACCTGACTGAAGATGATTCTCAAGTGGCTGTTTTGTCAACATCAACCCATAATACTTTCTGCACTGGGTACTAGAGTTTAACAGGAGGTACACTTGAGTGTATTTTCAGAATCCTCAAGCATGTTATGTTTTAACATCATAATTAAGGTAAAAAAAATAACATACACTAGAGAATATCATGATTTATAAATCACGTGTTGAAATGAAAGGCAAACATGCTTCAAAAGAGCTTACATTTGTATTTTTTCTTTTCGTTTTTCTTTTTATACACCATCAACCAAAGACAAACAGTGTACAGTATCTATGCATACATCACCTTACATTTATTCACAAGCTGCAAGTCTGTAAGGCATTTAAGTATTTACAGTGAAGGAAGAACGTCACTAAAATCTTAATGTGAACTACTTCAGTGATGGTGCCATGCTCATTTTAATTTGCAAAACATACAGTTGTTCATAATAGACTAAAACAGACAACATATAGTTGAGTTTAAACGTGACTGTGTGTGTGCGTGGAGGGGGTATGTCTGTGTTTGTGTGAGGTTAAATACTATTACCGGTAATAATAATGTGTTGTCATCATTGTATGTTCCCATACAATAGCGAAATTGGCTCTCTGCATTTAATCCATCCTCCTCCAGGTGGAGCAGTGGGCATCTATTGAAAGTGCCTGTGGAGCAATTGGGGACAGGATGTCCTGCTAAGAAACTCCACAAGATGTGCAATGACTGGGGAACGAACACGGGACTTTAGGGTCCCGAGTCAGCTGCCCTGCCTCTACTCCTTTGGCTCTCTGCATTTAACCCATCGCACCTGGAATAAACTCAAGCAGTGTAGTGGGCAGCTTTTGAAGAGGCCCTAGGAGAAATGGGGGATAAGGTGTCCTGCTCAGAGACACCACGAGATGTGCAATGACTGGGGACTGAACCTGGGACTTTCGGGCCCTGAGTCGGCTGCCCTGCATACACCATCTCTGATCACTATGCATAAAGTACTTGTAGAAAAATCATTCTGCTCACAGAGTAACAATGGGCCTCATGCAAGAACATGTTCGTTTTTTCATCCTAAATTTCTCTTACTTTTGTTCGTACGAAGCGTTCGTACGAACATGCCACGTCAGATTCAACAAACTCTTCTATCCTCAGGAAAAGTGTGTAAATGAGCTGCGTACGTATGATGAATTGCACCTGTTCTATCCACCTGCTCGTGCACGCGGAGAGGTTATTTACATAATTCCCACCCCTCAAAACACCATATAAGGCTACGTTTCCTGCCTCAGAGAGCAGGAAGTGTCCATTCATAAAATGACAGCGAGAAGTAAAAAGAGGAACTTTACGCGTTCGGAGATTGAAGTTCTGCTCTCAGAGTAAATAACTAACTAACTAAATAAATAAATCTGTAATTTTTAGCAGCGTCAGCTGTGAATCTGCTTTAAAGCCGAGGACCCACTCAAACGTGCGGCGCGCACGGACCATCCCCGGGGCACGGGGGGTGGGCCCGGGCGCGACGTGCGGGAGGCGCACGGGGGTCGACGTGGGGCGCTCGGCGATCCTCGGCACGCGGCCGGCCCACGGAACTTTGTACCCAGCGGCGTGGCGGTCCTGCTCGGCCGTGACCCGCCGCGGCCCCCGAGTACCCGCGTACTCGTCCGCGACCCGTCCGGGCCGCGGCGGTGGGTGTGAAGCCGCTTTATTTTAATTTAACCAATTTAACCAATTTGTGTCGTTGCAGTTAATATTATAATATTATAAATCTGTAACTTTTAGCAGCGTCAGCTGTGACTCTGCTTTAAAGCCGAGGAATGAAATGTGCTGTAATGTCATGTCTCCCGTGGGTTGTACAGTCACAGAAATAAAAATCGTATTTATCTCTCCAGCCCTGCTCTGGTTTTTCTTTGGTCAAATATTTTTAATTTTAGTGTAAACAACTGTGTTACATTATAGTTTCACTTATTCAGAAGAGCTGTCGCGCACCGCTACCCCCCACATGCAAGTGTCCGATGTGTTTTTGAACAAAAGCATTTTAAAATGTCTCGAAACTTCAATTAACTTCATATTAATATTGTAGTGCTATACAACAAAATTAATAGCTGCTTTATTTTAATTTAACCAATTTGTGTCGTTGCATTTATCCATCCATCCATCCATTTTCTTCCGCTTATCCGGGGTCGGGTCGCATTTAATATTATAATTCTAATTCAAACAGAACAGCCTCTTTTCAACATAATTATAGATTGTGATTCATTTTCAACTCAAAATATCTTCAAACTAATGAAATATAAAGTTATTAGTGAAGAAAATCCGTCTGGATAACAGCAGACTGGCTGCTCGTAAATATACGACAGGTCTGGACCACACGTAAATTTTGTTCGTATCTGAAAAAAATCTTAGGATACGAAAACATTGTTGAATGCCACAAATGCTCCTAAATCACTCGTACGCACAGTTTAAGAACAAATCTATGCGTACGAACGGTTCTTGCATGAGGCCCAATGTGTGGAATGGAATCTCAATTTTGGGATGCAAACATAGATCAAATGTTCCAAGTTAGATATTGGTAAGGTCTTCATAGTCGAAAAATATTTAGTATAATTATTGTCCTCCTAAACTGTACAAAAATATAAAGGTGTTTGTACAGGAGTGCGATTTGTATGCTTTGCAACAGGAGTTGCGTCAAAGAGCTCCAGGGTGGTGGCCTTTGCTTTACTAATGGATGAATGGTGACAGGAAAAAAAAGAGACAGGCCAAGTTCGAGAGAATGGTGGCAGCAGAGTGAGACAGTGAGTAAATAAGAAAGGGAACAAAAAAGGCAGTGCAAGCCATTTGACAAATAACAATGAGGAGAGGAAATTTCAGATACAGAAAATGTGTTGAGAGACAGAAAAAGGGGGAGAAAGTGTGCACCCAAACAACACCACATTACTGACAGACAGAAAGGCAGCTGGAGGATGGTGGATAGACAGATGTCTAATGAGGAAAAATGGGACTCGCAGAGACAGAAAGCAGAAGCAACTGAGGGTGAATACTCTGAGTGAACGAGGTGAGTGACTTGTTGGTAGAGCTTGGTTGGCTCACAGATGGAAGACCTGTCTAACACACATGCACTTAAACAGAAGCACACATCCGATGTGTGATGCACAGGTGATTTGGCAGCAAGGCTGGAACTACTGATAATGTTTATATTTCATAGCCAAGGTCCAAGCTTTAGGAACAAACACACACACACAGCCTGCCTGTCCATTTCTGCTCTCTCAAGTTTGTCAAAAACTAAACAAACACACCAAAAAATAACGCATACATCTGACATAACCACCCACCTTCATAGTAAATCTTGTGGGCTATGAAGCCAGCCACTGTGACAAACACATTTATCCTTCGCTGACTGTTGACACAACTTATCACAGTATTTGGGTTGGAGCAAGAAAGTCACAGTCATTCATCTGGGTAATTGCCTAACTTATTATTATTGTTATTATTATTATTATATATTTTTTTTACTGAAGCACAATTATCTTTTGAACTGCAAAGCATATTGCAATATTATAACATCTGTTAAATAACAAAACACAGTTCGCCCTGCGGTGGACTTGAGACCTGTCCCCCGCCTCTCGCACAGTAACTGCTGGATTACCAGCAACTTCCACAACTCGAAAAGGAAGCATAAGTAAAGATAATGGATGGATGGATGAAACAGTTCAACATAAAGGTACACAGAAAGTGAGGAAAGTGGTATTTGGACAATTTTTTTTCTGTGTTGTAACAATGCTTTTCGGCTGTAAAGCATATATTTTGGGAAGGTGTGTTATTTTCTCCTTAAATGGTGCCCTGTTTGTTAGGAAAATGCATTTGTGGGAAAAGCAGCAGAGTGGGGTACATGTGGGTTGTACCCATGAATAACTTGCCAAACCTTCCTCTGCCAAGACCCAACAGCTTATTATGTTACCAATGCAAGTCCAGAACAAATACGGTATTTTGTGTAGTGGCAAGGGAAACGACTTGGGACCCGAAGGACCCAGGTTCGAACCCCAGTCACGGCATAACTTGTGTTGTGTTTGAGCAGCACATCTCATCCCAACTGCTCCCCGGCACGCTTTCTATAGCTGCCCACTGCCCCACCTGGTGGTGATTGGGTTAAATGCAGAGTCAAATTTCGTCTTGTATGGAAACATACACAGATGACAAAAATGTGACATTACTATCATTATTATTTTAAAAGGCAAACATAAAAATTGTGGGGGAAAATGACCTTACTAAAAATAAATATGGATTTTTAGTTTATGTTTAGTAATGTATTCAATAATAATCATAACAACAACAAAAACAAAAACAAAAACAACAACATCATTGTTGTTGCAACCTTTAATAATAATAATAATAATAATAATAATAATAATAATAATAATAGTAATAATAATATAAAAGTTCATTCTCATTAACCCACACAACATATCCAACAAATTTCGAGCAGGTCATGTGGACTTTTTTTTTAGATGTTTTGGCCTTCCTCGAAGGACTAAACAAAGTCCTTTGAATGAAGGACGAATTGTCTCAACAACAACAACAACAACAAAATAAGCTGTCCAGATGACCTGACTTAACTTTGTTGGATTTTTTTTAATCTGGATTATTGCGCATGAACCTTGATGTTTTGAACCACTTTGGTTATGGCTGCCTAAAGTTGCATTTGGGAGAAAAAATATCTGACCCGACCCGGCCCCAGCCCATAGCCATTATTTCCGACCCGATGAATTAACAGTAATTACAGGTCCAAACTTATTATTATTATTATTATTGTTATTATTATTATTATTATTATAAAGTAAATGCATTTCAAAATTAATAAAATGTCTTTTTGTATTCGTTGTTCAGCCATTTTTGTGGCATTTTATTATTTTAGACCCAAAGGCCCATTTTAGATTCAGATATATGGCACTGCATTAAAGATACATTAAGAAAGTATTTCACATCTACGTCGTTGTCTTTTTTTGGCCTTGCATAATATGCAGATGATGTATTCATCAGTCAGCTGGATTTATTTATTAATTTAGGGTGGGCTGTGGTGGTGTTGAGGATGCAAAATGCATTCGCCAGCATCACAGTTTAATGCAGGCATTTTTGCTTGGTTTTTTTATTGAAACAACTCTAAATTTGAAGACACTGGTTGGTTCAAGCATTTGTATTTTCATCCTGTACAGCTGATGCTGCAGATGTAGAAAATGAAGGCATTCTAAAGTATAAATATAGCTGGAAAAAAGCTTTAGGCTTCATTTTTGTGTAGTGGCTGCAGGGGTTTGAGAAAAATACAGCTGCCACACTGGGCGTTAGTCTCGTTACTTCCCAGACTTGATGCTTCCTCCTGCTCAATTTGAAAGCGTCTTTGCTTTCAGCCCCGCTGCCTGCTGTGCTCTGACTCAGTGTGGGTGACTACAGATTAAAGAGGGGACTACATTTAAATGATGAGTAATAAATGGAACTGCTAGTTAGTGTAATAGGTTGCAATTTGAATGGCCATTTTAATCATCTGACCAGCCACAATGGTCTTAGCCAAATTAAGTAATGACAAATGACTTGGGAAGGAATAAGAAGCTAATTCTATCATACTAATAGAGCCTATATTTGCAATGTTACTAATTTGATTGATATAAGGTAATAAGAACATTTTGATCATCTCACCAATTAAATCCTCACTCCCAAAAAGGTTTTTCGTTAGTTAATAATTTGTCCTAACCAAAAATATAATAAAAAATAAAATAAATCCTTAGAACCTTCTGAATCTGAAGCAACATATACCTTAAATCAGCATTATTACTTGTTTTAAGCACTTAAGCCTTTCTATGTTGTTAGATATTTATGTAGACTGGTCCTGGGGTTTTTGATCTACTCAGCCATGGGATTATAATGAAATTATGACCCGGTTCTGACTGGGTTGAACTGGGCAAGCAACTCTAAAAAGAGTCTCCCATGGATTCAATATCTGTCAAGGAATAGCATTTATTTTGCATGCCACATCACAAAGAAAGGCTTTAAAGCACTGTCTCATATTTTCCTCATACATCAATCCACATACGATCCATTGAGATCACACTTAGTCACGCCCCCTCATACACGTGACAGGAAGAGCTCCCCTTCTGCAAAGGGCGGAGCCTAGGCCCTAGAAATCAGTAATGACACGGGACACCGGGCTCTCTTCCAGATGCTGATCATATCAGAGAGCCAGCGCTGTAAACTGTAACCTTTTCCTGCCTTTATTTTAATACAATTGATAAAACTTAATTCACGTTTCCTTGATTTATTTAGTATGAGTTGCTACTTCTGATGGAGATCCGAAACGGGGGAAAGGGACGATGGAGCTGGAGGCGGGTCTTGGGTCCCAAGAGGAAGTCTCCGGGGGCCTGCACCCAGCTCCTTGTCTTAACAAAAGGCTCTTTAACTTTGAATTTAATGTGGAAGTATTTTTTACCAAATAAAAGTTACCTAATGAAAAAAAAAAATCTGTTTAACCTTCATGAGCTCTGGAGCCAAAATACAGTAGTCAAAAGTAAAGGCATAGATTTCCATGAAGGATTACATATGAACTCCTACTATGTAGAGGGTTGGTGGCACAGACGTTAGAGAAGGCGAGCCTGTGATCAGAGGGTTGCTGGTTCAACTCCCCATGCCAACAACATCAAAATGTAGGTGGAAATGTTGACACATCCACATGTGCCTCCTTGCTCACTTGTCCCACTCTGGGCCCTTGAGCAAGACTCTTAACCCCCACCATCTGTTCACTACAGATAAGTCTCTCTTGAAAATGAGTTCTAGTGACACAATGAGACTACCTGTATAAATTAAGGTAAAATAAATAAATACATAGATTAAAAAAAAAAAATAATTATCTTATGACAAAAATGAAAGCAATTACAGCCATTTGGGTCAAACCTTGTAAATGAGGTCATGCATAATCCCATGTAATAATATCAGATCTCAATAGATGTGATAGCAATCACAGTATATGTTGTGAATTAGTCTCAGCTACTACCATATGCACATCCATCCACACACACAATCACTTTATCCACGTTGTCCTTTTCAGGTCACAAAGGTCACCGGTGCCGTATCCAGCAGTCGCTATGCGTGAGTCGGGGAACACCCCGGACAGGTTGCAAGTCCATGACAGGGCCACATATAAACAAACAACCATTCACTCTCTCACTCTCTCAGCGTGACGCCTAAGACTGTTATAACTCCACGTGCACACAGTCTGTTTCATTGAATTGATAAAGCTCCTCGAATGAGAAGCGAAACGTCTTCTGTAACAAATAAAGTCCAGTTGATCTTGTATTGAACGCCTTTTTGACTCTCTCCCTAACACCTAGGGTCAATTTAGAGTTATCAATCAGCCTAACATGCCTGCTTTTGGTCTGTAGGAGGACACCAGAGTACCCAGTTTACCCAAAGTACCCAAACTCCTCCCAGAAAGACACCCGGCTGGGATTTGATAAGGAACCTTCTCTCTGAGAGGCAACAGCCACCCAACCTAACCGTACTGCTAGAACCGAACCCAGAGCTCGGCCCCGCGGATTAGGGCCAGGCCAGTCCATGATAATGTGCTTAATGTGTGGGCCGGGTCAGTGTCTGGCTTTTGATTATGTCAGGAGATGTGTGCAGCTGGCGATCCAATTACATGGCAACATAGCTTGCCATACTATCATCTGCCGTATGCAGCCATTTCACCACGCGCTGACCGGCCTTGAAAGAGATGAAAAAGTTCAGTTAAGCTTCAGATGGACTACTGCCAGCAATCCATTGCCCAAATGGACGTTCCTTCAGATGCTGCACTCAGAGGACATGCGCGGCCGATGACCCAAACAGGTGAGATCCCAAAATATCCGACATGTCAGAGCAGGGTCCGTGTCTGAATAATGCAGAATGCAGGCAGATGCAGGGGAAGCATTTAATGCACTTTGACAGATGAAAGGACAAACACCCCCTCAGCTCCAATCTTCTGCCCCCTTTACTCAGCTTTGCACGTCCGCCGACCATTAATAACTATATAAGCAGTCAAATCTTAATTAAAAATGTGGGGGGGGGGGGTCCGGTTCAGACCTGTAATTACTGTTAATTAATCGGACCAGGTGCGGTTTGGAAATGATGGCTACGGGCTGGGTCCAGTTGGATTTTTTGACCCGAATGCAACTCTATCTATACCGCCCACTACCACACCAAATTTTAGCTTAATATCTGTAAAATTAGCTGATTCATAGCCATTTATTGTGTTTTAATGACACACGCGACAGCCATTTTCAACTGAGGTGACTTGAAAAATCAATCAGTTGAAGATGTCCATCCTTAAATTACTTATGAAGCATTTCATTAAACTACGTGTATCATTAGATGTTTTGCTAACAGACAAACACGGTTCACTCAAATAGATTTTGAGAAAGTTTTAAACATAGATCTTGCACGATCAGTTAGTGCTCGGAGTAGTTGTTGGGGAAAACTTAGCTAACACCAGCACAACTTTTAGCTCAGTATCTGTAAAATGTTTCGACTTCCAGCCACATTTGTGTTGGATGAGTTTGTTTAACCGTGGCAACCGTCTTGAATGGAGCTGACTTTGGATGTTAATCTGTTGGAGATAGTTATCAAATGATTAGTTTCTGAGAGATTCATTAAAAACCTTGCATTGGTTCACGAGATATTTTGCTAACGCCACTGACAAATGCACAAATGCTTTGCCTTTTGCCTTCAGCAGAAGATAAGCAGGACAAGCAGGCATGCATGGCAGTGGTGTTTCTCCAAATTAATTTTTGCACAACTCTATGGGATAAACAAAGAAAAGCAAATAATTAGAATACGAGCAAATATCATGGAGCATCTCATCAGATGCTGCTAATTAATTTCAATATAAAGTCTGGCAAGTTTCTTAAAAGAATGGCAATAATACAAACCATTCTGAACAATTATGAGATGATTTCTACTAATAATCACCGCGCCATCACTCCATCACCAGAACACCTAATGTCAAGAACGGTAAAGGGCAGTACAGTGCGTTACTGTCACAGCACGTTTGGAGCTCGTCGAGTTACCAGCCGCAGCATTCTGACCTCATTATGACAATAAATCCACGGACGATGACACGTAAATGAGGCACGCAAAGTTAATCTGTGCAGCAAAGCTCTCCACCGTGTTTCATGAAATGTGATCAAATAAGGACTACATCTACCAAACAGCAGAATGTGCAAAGGTTAATATTTTAAGAATACCAGCAGCTGAATTGACAGAACAGAACAAACACTTTGTTCTTAACTGATGCTAGGATGAAGGTCAGGTGTGGGGAGCTGGGTGTTTATTTTTATAATGTGACGATCTAACAAATCTAATACTCACCAATTTTTTGGGTTTGATTAAATATGTTTTTGTTCCATTTAATGATTAATTTTGTTGCTTCGTTTTTAGTTAGAGACATCAATCTTCACACAACTTTTATATTTTTTGAAGTTGTTTCAAACTGTTTCAGCTAAAGAAACTTGTCAAAATCTTCTTTTTTCAGCTGCTCCCTTCTTCAGGGGTCGCCACAGTGAACTACCTTACACAAAAACTTAACAATAGTTCTATTTCATCCCTACTGACCGCCAGAGGCGGTGCTTAACAGCACTGGATATCGCATCTTGCGCATGCGCAGGTCGAGAATGTATACCAACATGGTCACGTGTGACCCCCGGGGATACCGGTGAGTCTATATAGGCACGTGACACCGGTAGCCCAGTCTCTTTTCATCTTCTCGCATGCAGGTTGCTTCGGTGGTAAGACTGTTTGCTTGTCGCTGTTAGCCTCGCGACTGCGGTCGGAGCTGTGAGGATTTTCTTACCCTCCAGAGGCTGCGCGAGCTCTACCTTATCACAACTATGACCTACGATTGGTGAGTTGTTTCTTTCTTGCTTTCATCGACGGACGGTGGCGCGTTCGCTTCCGCATCGATTTTTTTCTGTGGAGACACGGCGTTAAGCCACCTCCGTGTTCGGCTTGCCTGTGTATCAGCCGTTTTTCAGGCTTGCTTTTGGTATTGTCTGATTGCAGCCGTGTTTAAGCTGTTTTTCATTGATGCAGCCGTGTTTAGGCTGCAGTTTAATTGCAACCGTTTTTCAGGCTTGCTTTGACATTCTTTAATTCAGCCATTTCAGGCTTGCTTTTGATATTGCTTGATTGCAGCCGTGTTAAGCTGCTTTTTCATGTTGTTTAATTGCAACCGTTTTTCAGGTTTGCTTTGACATTGTTTAATTCAGCCATTTCAGGCTTACTTTTGATATTGCTTGATTACAGCCGTGTTAGGCTGTTTTTCATGTTGTTTAATTGCAACCGTTTTTCCGGTTTGCTTGACATTGTTTACTTCAGCCATTTCAGGCTTATTTTTTGATATTGCTTGATTGCAGTCATTTTAGGCTGTTTTTCATATTGTTTAATTGCAACCGTTTTTCAGGCTTGCTTTGACATTGTTTAATTCAGCCATTTCAGGCTTACTTTGATATTGCTTGATTACAGCCGTGTTAGGCTGCTTTTCATATTGTTTAATTGCAACCGTTTTTCAGGTTTGCTTTGACATTGTTTAATTCAGCCATTTCAGGCTTACTTTTGATATTGCTTCGGCATTATTTGATTGCGGCCGTTAGGCCTGCTTTTGCTTATTTAATTGCAGCCGTTTTTCAGGCCTGCTCCTGTTTTGTTTCATTGCAGCCGTTCTCGGGTCTGCTTCTGAATTGTTTAATTGCAGCCGTTAGGCCTGCTTTTGAATTTTTTTAATTGCAGCCGTTAGGCCTCAGGCTTCATGCTGTTGTGCAGCTGTATTCGACTTGCCTCATTCGGTTGGTTCCGTCCTACGGCCTATTCGGGAACTCCTGGTAGCGTTCTCTGCTTCACCGGTTCCCTGACCCGTTCACCCTTGATACTGTTGTACAGCTGTGCTCGGTTTGCCTCATTCAGTTGCTTCAGTCCTACGGGCTATTCAGGAACTCCCGGTAGCGTTCTCTGCTTCACCGGTTCCCTGATCCGTTCACCTTGACACTGTTGTGCAGCTGTGCTCGGCTTGCCTCATTCAGTTGTTTCCGTCCTACGGGCTATTCAGGTACTCCTGGTGGCGTTCTCTGCTTCACCGGTTCCCTGACCCGTTCACCTTGACACTGTTGTGCAGCTGTGCTCGGCTTGCCTCATTCCGTTGCTTCCGTCCTACGGGCTATTCAGGAACTCCTGGTGGCATTCTCTGCTTCACCGGTTCCCTGACCCGTTCACCCTTGACACTGTTGTGCAGCTGTGCTCGGTTTGTTTCCGTCCTTCGGGCTATTCGGAAACTCCTGGGGCGTTCTCTGCCTGGTGGCGTTTCTCTGCTTTCCCGGTTCCCTGACCCGTTCACTTGTTAGCTACGGTCACGAGTGGCGATTCAGCTCGGCCTGACCTTGGCATTGTCTGCTCGACCTGGTTCCTGTCCGGTTCGCCCGACTGGTGTCTAGCGTGGCGATCTCAGCTCGACCTGACCCTGTTCTGTGAACGTGCGATGGTAGACGCACCGGTCTACGTGATCTGTTGACCCCTCTCCGGTTGGGGGATGGGCACAATCTGTGTCCCGCTTGAGACCAGATCACCTGTGGGTGTCCTTGGCTGATTTTCAGGATGCTTTGACTCTGGCTTGCAGGTGTCGGCTGCCTGTTCACGTATCTTTTCCTGCTCTGTCGGAAGCGGAAGGTTCGATAGTGGGTGCTTGTGGACTGCACTCACTCTGTCGCGTCTGGCTGCTCCACGGAGCCAGCCTGATGCTTCTGATGTTTTTTCTTTCAGCGTCCTACTACAGTACTGGGTCGTCCCTTCTGGTTCCCCATCTGCCCTCTGCATGGAAGGGGTTCCTGCCTGTTGGACAGACCCTGCAGCCTTTTCACGGTTGACCTCTGATGGCAGGGCCTTGGCGGCAATGCAGGATGCGACCAAGTTTGGCTTGGGTCATGCCCTCTGTTGAGTCTACCATAGCATCCCTCATCCGGATGAGGTTCTGGGAGCTAATGCTAGATGTCCTTGACCTCAGTGTCGTGTGACTGATGGTCTGCTTTGTGGTAATTCCTTGTCGTTTTCTTACTGGTCAGCCTCTTTAGAGGGTTTGGCGATTGATGCGCCTACCCATCGTTTGATGGACGCGTCTCTTCGTATGTTTGCACTTTTGTCACGGGAGATTGGCCGTGCCCTGTCTACCCTTGTCCAGGCACGACGCCAGGTCTGGCTGGTGCAGGCTCCTCTTACCGAGGCCTGTAATAGGACCTTGTTGAGTTTTTCTGTGGTCCCTAGGGAGTTGTTGGCTCTGTTGCGCCTTCGGCTCTGGAGCGGTCAGCCCAGGCTTCCCATACCAGGCAACGGCTGGGCGGCCTTCATCGCAGACGATTGCGACGCCTTGTCCGGCACAGTCTATGCCTTCTGTCGGGCAACCATGGCCTACTGCGGGACCTTCCTCTGGCTAGTGGGATGTTTCCGGGAGTCTGGCTCACGTCACTTATCAGCCTTGGCAGTCCACTCATGACCTTCCCACCCTCTTTGGGCAGGGGTCTCGGGACTGTTGCGGAGCTGGCGATGGGACGTTTTGCCCTGGACCAGCTCGGTCGTTGGACTGCTCTCGTTCCCGATCCATGGGTCGTGTCTACACTGACTCAGGGTCGCACGCTACTGTTCCACTGTTACCCTCCCGTTCCTGGTCAAGCCTGTGTGATCGTGATTCACGTACGGGTGGCGGTTCAGGCTCTGAACCGCGAGATGGACTCATTGCTGGCCGGGGGCGCTATATTGCTTGTCGACCCCCTGCAGGATCCGGGGTTTTTTACTTAGGTGGCGGACTCCGCCCTGTTTAGACCTGAGGGGTCTCAATGTGTTTTTTTTTACAGGCTATCCCTTCGCATGCTGGGCATCAGGGATGGGCATGGGGCGATCTTCCCAGGCGACTGGTTCGAAGGGACTGATGGCCCGGCCTTACCTGGATTGTTGGGTCATCTATGTGCCCACAGGGACTCGGGTAGCGGCGGACGTGCACACATTGCTCCGTCGCGTAGACCTTTAGAGCTTTGTGTGCACTGGCTGAAGACCGACTTGGTTCCGTCTCACGGGGTCGCGTTCCTTGGGGTCACATTGGACTCCCTCACTATGACTGCTCGCCCATCACCCTAGTGTGTCGGGGGCATTCTACAAACGCTGCCATCCTTTCTACCCGGTTGTGCACCTCCCCCCCCCCTGTTGCTCACCTTACTTGGTTAGGTAAGCTGACTGTTGCTCATGTCACCTATCGGGGGCGGCACGGTCAATGACATTGCTGTGACTGACCCATGTGCTCTTTCCCTGGGCTGTACCTTTTTTGACGGCTTGGGGGTGGCCCGCTTTCCAGGGGTTGGAATGTGCTGGCCGATAATTCTGTCGGGAACGCCTTCCCCCGAGGGTGTGGAGGCCCCGCCTGGAGGTGGTGGCGGTCTTTTGGGAGACTTACGGCAGGGCGACTATGGCCCTGTTTGCGTCCCGGGCGATGACGCAGTGCCCTGCTTGGTTCTCTGTGGCGGACAGTGCCTGTCCTCTGGGTCAGGACGCTCTGGCTCACGATTGGCCGCGGGTCCTGCTTTATGCTTTTCCGCCGCTTTCCCTGATAGGCCCTACTCTCCTGAGAGTCCTTCAGTGGGGATGTCTGGTTCTTCTGGTAGCCCCCTTATGGCCGGGGAGGTTCTGGTTTCCACTGCTGCACAGTCTGTTGCAGCTCTCTGATACCTCTTCCCTATAGGACAGGCCTCCTGTCGCACCTAGGGGGTCGGATCCTGCACTCCAATCC
>JBBPBX010005010.1:0-17896 GCA_038048925.1 Garcialebias charrua
GAGCCCCCTTCTGTTCACTCTGCTCACATATGATTGTACAGCCACACTTCCAGGCTGTCATATTGTTAAGTTTGCAGATGATACAGCGGTGGTGGGATGCATCACAAACAATGATGAGTCCAGCTACAGACAGGAGGTGGAACATCTGGAGAGCTGGTGCAAAGAGAATAATCTTCACATGAATGTGAAGAAGACAAAGGAGATGATTGTGGACTTCAGAAGGAACAAACACACCCACGCCCCACTGAAAATAGGTGGGTCTGCAGTGGAAGTGGTCTCCAGCTACAAATACTTGGGTGTACACATGAATGATAACCTCAGCTGGAGCAACAACACCACCAGCCTGATAAAGAAAGGAGCTAGCAACGCAGGCTCTGCTAAAAACAGTGCAGCAGTTTCAGAAGATCTCACCGGACGCTCCTAACCTTATTATGGGAGATTTTAACCAATGCAGACTTGGAAAGTCACATGGACATTTTTATCAGTATGTGACGTGCCCCACTCGACTCACCAAATGTTTGGACCTGTGTTACGGCACGGTGAAAGACGCTTTTAAATCCCTGAGCAGAGCTCCGCTTGGTTCATCTGACCACAATGTTGTCTATTTGGTCCCACACTACAAACCCGTCCTGAGGAAACACAAGCCGGAGAAACGTTTGGTTCCGGTTTGGTCTGAAGAGTCCATCCAGAATCTTCAAGACTGTTTTAGCTTCACAGACTGGGATTTGTTTAAAAATACTTGCGTTAATTTAGAGGAACTTACTGACACAATTTCCTCTTATGTTAATTTTTGTGAGGGATCAGTCATTCCCAGGAAATCTGTCACAATTTTTGCAAACAATAAACCTTGGATCCCCAAATCAGTTAAAAAAACAATAAATTTACGCAACATTAGCTTTAAAAAGGGGGATTTGACTCAATACCACATACTAAAAAAACAAGTGAGGAAGGAATTAAAAGTAGCTAAAGTAAACTATAAGGAGAAGGTGGAAAACATGTTCAGGTCCAATAACTCCCGGCTGGCGTGGGAGGGCGTGAAGTCCATGATGGGAATGCCAAATAAGAAAACTCACATCACTCTTAACTCCTCGTCTGCCGTGGAACTGTCAAATGATTTTAATTTGTTTTACAATCGTTTTAACACTAATGATTTTACAGAAGAGCTTTCTGTTTTTAAAGAAACGTCGTCAGGTGCAACAATGACTATTGATTTTGAAAGTGTAGTTAACATGTTTTTAAAGACTAAAGAAAGGAAAAGTCCGGGTCCTGATGGTATAGGGGGTCGTATTCTTAAGAACTGTGCCCTGCAGCTTGCAGATATCTTCTGTTTTCTTTTTAACATGTCTCTTCAAACCTGCACGGTCCCACAGCTCTGGAAAGACTCTGTCATTGTTCCGATCCCAAAATCCAAGGCTGCTCATTCCCTGAACGATTTCAGGCCTGTTGCCCTGACTTCTTTAGTCATGAAGTCATTTGAAAAACTGGTTCACAAGACCCTCTTGTCAAAAGTTGAAGATTATTTGGACCCACTTCAATTTGCTTATCGTTCACATAGAGGGGTGGAGGACGCAACAGGAACTCTTTTAAATAAGGTTTTAGGACACCTTGAAGGTGCAAAAACATTTGTAAGATTGCTTTTTATCGACTTTTCATCTGCTTTTAACTGTATCCAGCCCCACATTTTAGCAGAGAAATTACAAAGTCTGTACGGTCTTGACTTCGGCCTCATATGTTGGCTTGTGGACTTTTTAACTGCTCGGTCTCAGAGGGTGAGAGTTAATTTAAGTTAGTTCTTCATGGAATATCTTACAAAAAGATCTGAAGCTCTCGACCTTGACTTCTCTAAATGGTTTTCAGAATCTGTTGGAATCCTGGCAAAAACCAATGCAGATTTGTTCCTGTCTTTGATTTTATACGTCTACCTTATAATGTTTTGCTAGTTTTTTGATACTTTGTTAAAAAAAAAAAAAAAAAACTTTCTTTTGTTTTTTTCTCTCTTTTGTTTTCTATTGTTTATTGTTTGTTTGTTTATTGTTTATTGTTTAAGGAAATTCTACCACTGCTGTTCATTGTTCTTTAGTTTTAGCAGGTCGCTTTCGTAAATGAGCCCATGAGGTTCAAAAGATTTACCTGACTAAATAAAGGTTGAATGAATGAATGAATGAATAATGGGGTCCTCTCTGATGTCCTTTTGTCCTCTACTGGTTCCCCTCAGGGCTGTGTTCTTTCGCCTCTTTTATTTATTTTATACACAAACGATTGTCGCAGCCATTTCCCTCAGCGTCACATTGTCAAGTTTGCTGATGACTCTGTCATCCTGTCCCTTCTGAGCAGTGATGACCCAGACCCCGGGCCTGTGATTGGGGACTTCACAGCATGGTGTGAGTCTTCCTTTTTAAAACTAAATGTTTCTAAAACAAAGGAGATGATAATCGATTTCAGGAAAAATTCTTCAGTAACAGCTCCCGTGGTCATTGACGGTGAAGCTGTGGAGGTAGTGCAACAATATAAATACCTGGGAACTGTTTTCGATGATAAATTGACCTTTGACCTTCACGTGAATGCACTTTGCAAAAAGGCCCACCAGAGGATGTATTTTTATCGGAAGCTTTGTGGTTTTAATGTTGATTCAACTTTTATGAGAATGTTTTATTCATGTTTTATTGAGTCTATTTTAACATTTTCCTTCATCTGTTGGTTTGGACTTTTGACCTGTAAGAACAAGAGCAAACTCTCGGGGATTGTCAGGATGTGCAGCAAAACTGCTGGCATAGACCTAAGGAACCTCGCAGACCTACACAAGGTGAGGTCAGTGAACAAGGCCAGGCAGATTCTGGCAAACCCTGATCACCCACTCCATGACGAGTTCAGGTTGCTTCCATCTGGACGCAGGTTTCTACAACCCAAATGTAGAACGAACAGATTTAAAAACTCATTTATCCCAGTAGCAATCAGGTTTCTTAATGCACACTAATTTTAACACTGTTATTTTAATGTTTTATTGTCTTGTGTTTACCACACCATACCATACCATTTTATTTATAAAGCACTTTAAACAGGAACAAGTCCACACCAAAGTGCTGGACAAACAAACACGCAACAGGCAACACAGACAATGAAGTACAACACGAAAAACATAAAAACATTGCAGATCATAAATCAAACGATCCAATACAAATCAGCTGGCATTGAAAGCGATGGAGTAGTAATGAGTTTTTAACCGGGATTTGAAAATCGAGAGGGAGGGGGCCTGTTTGACGAGCAGCGGTAACTCGTTCCAGAGTCTTGGGCCTGCTACAGAGAACGCCCTGTCACCTCTGCGCTTAAGGCGAGTTTCTGGAACTATTAAGAGTACCTGATCCTCTGACCTCAAAGCACGTGGAGGGACATATGGGTGTATCAGATCCGAGAGATAGGCGGGGGCGAGACTGTTCAGCGATTTGTAGACATACATGAGAATTTTGAATTGGATTCGAAGATGAACCGGTAGCCAGTGAAGGGAGGCCAAGACTGGTGTAATGTGCTCTCTTTTGCGTGTGCTGGTTAAAAATCGGGCAGCTGCGTTCTGAACCAGTTGTAATCGTGCAATGGTGGCTTGACTGACGCCAAACAGAAGTGAATTGCAGTAATCAAGCCTAGATGTAATGAATGCGTGAATCACTGTCTCCAGGTTGTTTTTGGATAATATGGGCTTCAGCTTAGACAGACGCCTCAGCTGGAAAAAACAGGATTTGACGATCATGTTTACATGACTGTTGAGTTTCATGGAAGGATCCATTATCACTCCCAGATTTTTGACTTTTTGTTTTTCGGACAGGGGTAGAGCAGACAGGTCAATGCAGTGGTTTGAGGTTGTGTCATTGGGAAGGAACAATATGGCTTCAGACTTCTTATCATTGAAGCTTAAGAAATTTAAAGCCATCCAGTCCCTGATGTCAGCCAGGCAGTCGAGCAGAGGTTGAATAGAGCCTGTACCATTTTGTCTTAGGGGGAAGTAAATTTGACAGTCATCAGCGTAGAAGTGGAAGGGTATATTGTGTTTCCGGAAAATAGCACCGAGTGGCAGCAGGTATAAGGAGAACAAGAGAGGACCCAGGATGGACCCCTGCGGAACCCCCCATTTAAGAGCCGCCACTGCAGAAGTAAAATCATTGATGGACACACAAAAAGACCTGTCAGAGAGGTAGGATCTGAACCAGTTTAGGGCTGATCCTGAGATGCCCACCCACTGCTCCAACCTAGCAATGAGGATCTCATGGTCGATGGTGTCGAAAGCGGATGTGAGGTCCAATAGGACAAGCAGCACAGAGTCACCAGTATCTGTGGATAGGAAGATGTCGTTAAAAACCTTCAGTAGGGCAGTCTCAGTGCTGTGGAGGGATTTGAAGCCAGACTGGAATAGCTCGGGGATAGCGTGATCCTCCAGGAAGCACTTTAGTTGGGACTCAACTATTTTCTCTAGAAGTTTAGAAACAAATGGGAGTCTGGAGACAGGCCTGAAATTGGATAATACTGACGGGTCGAGGTTTGGTTTTTTCAGGAGGGGTTGAACAGCAGCATGTTTTAATGATTTTGGCACCACACCCGAGGATAGACTGCTATTTACAATCGAGAGAATGGAGGGACCTAGAGTGTGAAAAACCTCCTTTAGAAGCCGAGGGGGGACCACATCGAAGGGGGAGCCAGATGGTTTCAGGCTGCACATGACCTGCTCTAGAGAGGACAGAGAGACTGGTTCAAAATGTTCAAACACAGCAACAGATTGAGGTGGGATGGATGGATCGTGAGATGGAGGAGAAATGAGAGCCCTGGTGGTTGCGATTTTATCTAAAAAGAAATGTTGGAAGTTCTCGCACAGCTCAGTCGAGGCTTCCATGGGTGATTGTTCAGTGAGGTGGAGAACAGAGTTTAGGGTGGAGAACAGAACTCGAGGGTTACGAGAGTTTGCAGCAATGATATCAGAGAAGTATTGTGATTTAGCAGTTTTCACTGCTTTCTGATATCGGCGCCAGCTCTCTTTTACCATCTCAAAAGAGACTTGCAGACTGTCTTTTTTCCACTTCCTCTCCACCTTTCGGCATTGCTGCCTGGCAGCTCTGGTCGTGTCATTCAGCCACGGTTCGGCCCTGAGTTTTGGTCTTCTCGGTGTTCTTGGTGTTCTTGGTGTTTATATGTGTATGTGTGTGTAAGTGCATATGTATGTATGAAACTGTGCACTCCTATTGACTGCAAATCTAATTGCCCCTCGGGGATAATAAAGGAACTTGAATCTTGAATCAGAGACTCTACTTCCTCAGACGGCTGAGACGTGCTGGTCTGAGCAGCCCAGTTCTCACCTCGTTCTACAGGTGTGCAGTGGAGAGCGTCCTGTGCTCCAGCATCAACGTGTGGCATGGAGGCTGCACAGTTGAAGAGAGGAAAGCTCTACAGAGAGTGGTGAAGGCTGCACAGAAGTCTGTTGGAGTCAGTCTCCCCACCATCACAGACATTTACACCTCCAGATGCAGGAAAAGAGCCACCTGCATCATGAAAGACCTCACTCATCCAGCACACTCACTCTTTGCCCCACTCCCCTCAGGACGGAGGTTGAGGAGCATCAAGTGTAGAACCACTAGACTGAGGAACAGCTTCTACCCTGAGGCTGTTAGACTCATGAATAAATAAAAATAAAATAAAAAATAAACACTGCAAAATATCACATTGTGCTGATGCTGATCTGTTTTCTTGTTGCTGTGTTCATCTGTGACCATCTGCTCATACAAACTCATGTTCGTGCTGCTGTTTATTCCCACTATATTAGGCTTAGTGTATTACTAGTTGATGTTTTTCTTAGTTAATTCTAGATGTTATTACTGTTTTTCTCTTGCATTTGTTGTTGGATGTAACTGGGACCCCGTGTACATAATCTCGTTTTCATCACATGTACCACATGCGGTGCAAATGACAATAAAGACTCTCTGACTCTGACTCTGACTCTAAGACCTATCTTTTTGTGTCTCCCTAGGATCACGATGAAACTACTCCTAGTAATCTTCACCCTCTTGGGAACCATCCAAGAAGGACAAGCTGAGGTTGTGACCCTTGGACCCACCTCAGGCATCAGTCTTAGGTATTATAGGATATATGAGGAGGTCAATATTAAACTGACACACATATCTTAATTACTTATTCAGATTGAATAGTAATTTCAAGGATTCTTTTCTTTTTCAGTTTACCCAATATTTCTGTGATCTTTATGATGGATAAATAAATAAAGTCATTAAGTGACAGAGACGTTGATTTTAGTTTGGTATGCTAGGAGACACTACCATTTATTTAAAATAAATCAACTAAAATTAACACCATTACACTTCATTGACTGATTTTCACTTTCTTGCAATTTAACATGTTAGCACATTCAATTGTAACAACAGACATAAGTAATGATGACAAGTTACTATTTATCTGTGGCTCTATGACTTAAAATGTAGTTACCAGCTTAAATTGAGAGGGATAAAGAAATAGGAGGAAAGATGGAGAGATGGTTTAAAGGAAATTGTCTTGAGCATGTTACCAGAATTGACACTCCCCATCAGATTTCTGCTGAATCCCAGGTACGTTTGTAAACGCTGACTCATTACCTTTAAGACGGCCAGTCTGGTAAAGAGATGGCACCAGCCTTTCAGATGCACAGAGTCCTTCAGGCCCAGTACATCCGAACTGGTTGTTTACTTTCCAACGTCTCCTGGGTTCTGCTTGGATCATCAGAAAATGTGTCAGCTCCTGGTTGACTTCAAGGCAAGACGTTTCTCAAAGAAAGTTCATTAAGAACTTGGAGCTCTTTAGCTCTATTGAATTGATGGAGGCATCCATGAATTTTTGCTGAATAAGCCAGTCTTTGGCACATGACTGCAGCTTAAATCAGCTTCAAAAGAAGGGACATGATAGTTCTTGCTGTCCAATCCAACTCTGAAGCGTTCCGGGAAGCAAAAACGCTTTTACTAAAAAATGTTGAGATTAGAACAAAGTTTCCTCATTGGTCCATGGACCAAGCAAAAAGAGAAAAAGGGTGAAGCGAAACTTCAAGGTTGACAGAAAGTCTGTTTAGATAAACAAAGAGGATTGTTTTAGGAAAAGTGTCTGAATGAGGAGACTTACAGACGCTTGTTAGAGTTTTAGCTGAAACTCAACAAAAACAACTTCTGAGCAAGTCAGTTTGACATATTATCTGAACTCTGACATCGTTAGACACCTTCATTTGCAGAAGTAACACAGTAATGCTTCACATTTAAAGAATAACACAGCATATAACACATATCATGAAAATGACAAAAAGTTATTCTTTTGATTTGATTTGATTTGATTTGATGTTTATTCATTCATTTTAAAAGAACAATACAAGACAGTTTCATCAGATACAAGATTACAAGTAGGATAAAATGAAGGGAGCAGAAAGAAGATGAAATCTTATTATATCTGCCCCTATTTCACAGTTTGTTCAACCAATGATAACTTTCAAGCAACATCACAGAATGAATAGTTCTACCTATTTTCCTAACTGTAATACACAAACTACATCACAAAATGAATAATTCTACTTAATTTTCCTGACTGTAAAACATAAACTAGATCACAAAATGAATAATTCTACTTAATATTTCTAACTGTAATACACAAACTACATCACCCATAATTCTAATTAATTTTCTAATTCTAATTTTTTTTTTTTTTTTTTTTTTTTATAATTTTATTTAATTTTCCTATTTTTTTTTTAATTAATTTTCCTAACTGTAATACACAAACTAGATCATAAAATGAATAATTCTACTTAATTCTACTTAATTTTTCTAATTGAAATACACAAACTAAAAGATGGCACAACATCAAGATGTTCACAAAATGAATAATTCTACTTAATTTTCCTAATTGTAATACACAAATTCATCACAAAAATGAATAATTCTACTTAATTTTTCTAACTGTAATACACAAACTGCTTCATAAAATGAATAACTCTACTTAATTTTTCTAACTGTAATACACAAACGTTTTGATTACATTAGAATAAAATAAAAGAAGCCAATAGCCAATATCTCTTTTAGTGACTATGTTCTCAGATTACACTAATGGAATATTTTGTAGTAAATGTCTGTTCACTGAAAGGTCAGTAAAGGTCATCACTGGAACAGTTCAAAAAGACCTTAGTTTGACCCTGGGTAGGTCCACTACAGTATCAACCCGGACTGTTCATCACAGATTGCCAGCTGTACACCCGGAAGGTCTTCGTCCGTTTCGACCCCCAAACGGTGATCAAACAGCACATTAAAATCAAAGATGAATGGTCCAACGAAACATGGTACACTTTACCAATCCAGAATGCTAGAGGCTAAACCCGACACATGTTAAAGCAGCTAAGTTCACTCTCACACAACAAGAGCTGAGTGGTACGCGTAGAAGAAAGAAGAGTATCCTTAGCGGGCTTCTCAATGCTACCTCCGCCATCGGATCCCTTTTTGGCTTAATAATAATAATAATAATAATTAATTCAATTTATAACGCACTTTTCATTACTGAAAATCTCAAAGTGCTACACATATATTGAATGCTACACACATTCATAAACCGGTGGCGGCAGACTACCATGCAAGGTGCTTTCCAGTCCTACCGGGAGCAACTCGGGGTTAAGTGTCTTGCCCAAGGACACAATGACACATGGTGCGGGTCCCGGCCGGGAGTCGAACCGCCAACTTTCCGATCGGGAGACGACTGCCATTACCACTACGCCATGGCTTAGGTTTGTTCTCAATCAATAGTGTCAACATAGCTTCCCTAAAGCAACACGTTAGTGACATACAAAGCGAGTTCCCATGGATCCGAACACAAATGGATCGACAGCAAATACAGTTAACTCAAGTGACCGAAACGGTTCAGAAGACTGTCTTAGTGTTGAACACTCACACCAAAGAAATCAAGGTCCTTGCACAAATGGTTAACGAGCTAAAATGTAAGGTAGAATGGGACTACGCCATCGCACACCTGATGGATAGGATCCTAGCTGACATGGTTAGAGATATCAGCTCGTCGGTTGATGCACTAGTTATTGGCAGAATCCCACCCTATCTCGTCTCTCTAGATATGGTAACAGACATCCTTAACACTGTTACAAACGAAAAAGTTAGATCAATCCAGGCTCAACTGGCTTACACTTTCGGTAGCGCGATCCCGATTTACGTCAATCACAGAGAGTGCGAATTTGGGTTCATTATCAATCTACCGATCGTTTCTTTAAACAACATCTACAGACTCAAAGATGTCATTAATGTCGGAAATTGACACGGTGAAAATCACGTCAGAATCCACACTCCAAAAGTGGTTGCTTATCACGAACGCGACCCCACAACCTATTTAGCTCCAAACCTCCAGATGTGTACTCTCACTCACGAGATACACTACCTGTGTGCAAGTAGACCCTTTATTTGGAATAATGCCGCGGGCATTTGCGGAATCACTCCAATTCCAAAGAACTCGAAGTGTTCAATGACCATAACCCCGCGTCACCAGGTCACTGCTGCTCAAGCGGAAAGAATTGGGTCGTGTTGGTTGGTCAACACTCCTGACAGAAATGCAGTTATGGTCTATGATCGCCCCGGGGCCATTAGACATTTGAATCTACCGGATAAAACAATGTGGATCAGTGTCCCACAGGGAAAAACCATACACATTGGTGACCTGACGCTTTATTATCGTGATCCTGAACGGTGGGAAACGACTCTGGAATACCCTGAGTAACTCACAAACATGAGCTTAGAGATGGACCCCGGTACCGTAAGGCAAATCCGATTCGAATGAACTAAAATTGTCGAAGTAGAACCAATAAACCAGGTTCTAAAGACCCTTAAATCTGAAACCAGAACTCCGTTTCCACCAATCACTTACGCATGGTCCAGCGCTGACACGCTAATCATAGTCTTGATAATAATACTTTCCCTTGTAGTGAGCGGTTTAGTCGGTATAGTTGTGATCCTATTCCGTCGCATCCAATCTCTTCAAGCCTAACTAGACAGTTATGAAAAAAAGTTGCATACCAAAAGTAAAATTCTTGAAAAGGAAACCCAGAAAGGGTAGCGTGTTGGAATCTGATGACAAGAGTGTGTCAAAGCCGTGAAATGTTGTTTCCTTGGTGTTTAGTCATTACTGTTGTCATTATTTGAGATAGTGTTTTGGTTCTGAACATTCCCAGCCAAAGAGGTTTTGTGTTAATGTTAGTTAAATACTTCAATGGATTTAACCATGCCTCAATCATTGAAGAGTCATTGAAGATTAATGCTACTTAAGGTACTATAACCTACACTGATCTCACAATCGTTCAAGTAGAATACTCGATCGATTCTATTCTAGATTATCTATTCATTTTGATGAGTCTCGCAATATACTTCAAAATTTATAGGGAATACCAAATCCTACGTCGTCATCTAAAAAAGGCAACAGACATTTAGACCAACTATATTTTCTTTTTCTATTTTAGTTTAACCTAAACTAAGTAATGAATGGAGGAATAGTTTGGAAGAAGAGGCCTTCATTACAGAAGCCCTCCAAAAACTTTATAGGTATAGATCCCTATATCTTCTTTTTACAGCATTGATCCACCCCTTAATTGGTCATTGTAGCTGATCTAAATCATGATAACTTGCTTACCAGGTGCATATAGGTAAGGCTTAATGTAAAATCCCAATCATAAGCCCACCTAAAACCACATAATTGCATGACACATAGAACCAGAGTGGCACTGACTGGAAACAAACCAGCCAACAACCTTCGATGTAGGTACCTGCAACTCCAACGTTTGGTCCTCAATCTTCATCCAAGGGTCGCCTCCTCTGCATCAATTGAGGGATTCCTTCTGCATGCTGATTAAAAACAATTGTCGCTGATGAAATCAACTACTCTTACCGTTGTGGAATTACCGCTGTGGATTATAAGACTTTGTTTTCCAAAGGATTAAAAGCTTATCGCAATGGGATTACCTACAAACTGTGTGGAATTACCAAAAAACTTTATGGGATTATAATTTTTGATTTTTCTTCTTCCACTTGCTGGATTACTTCAAGATCAGAGACATTTAAAGGTATCCTTTCGTGTTGGACCTCATCTCCAAGGACGGGCGATGACTTCCAAAAGGGGGGAGATGTAGTGGACATGACGGGGTCCACTATGATGCGAGATTACACCTTTGTCTTTTTGAACTGTTTCAATGATGCTATTTACTGACCTCTCAGTAAACAGACATTTAGTCTTTTTTTAGTTTGAATCAAACAACATATTCATTCACAAAGAGACTATTTCTATCCTTTGATTTTGTTCTAATACAAATATAATCAAAGCATTCACCTGTGTTATTCATGAGCAGTGTTGTACTTTACAATATGTTTTATGATCACATATGTTACATGCTATGTTATTCTTTTTTGTGAAGCATTACTGTGTCACTTCTTCAAATTAAGGTGTCTAATGGTGTCAACGATTAATAATATGTCTAACTGACTTGTTCAGTTTTGTTTTAAAATGAGAAACAGCTAAATCTCTAACTAGCGTCTGTATGTCTTCACTTTCAGACACTTTTCCTAAAACAGTCCTCTTTGTTTTCAAAAACAGATTCCCTGTTACCTTGAATTTCTAATCTTTCACTCTGCACTCCCTTCTCCTGATCTGACTAATCAGAAGACTGAATTTTCTGATCTCAACACTTTAATAAAAGCGTTTGCTTCCGTGAACATTTCAGAGTTGGAATGAAAACGAGACCTGACAGCTCTCTGTCTCTATTAGCTGGGTAGGCTGCAGTCACGAGTCAAAGACTGGCTTATCACCTGGGACTTATGGATGTCTCCATAAGTTCACAGAGCAAAATCTCCCTAGTTCTTAATGAACTTTCTTGAGGAACGCTTTATTTTGAAACTAAGCAGGATGTGTCACTGTCTCTGACGGAGAAAGCAGGTGTCACAACACGTAGAATCCATAAACACGCCGAGGTACAACCGGACTTCACGGGCCCATGACCTGTGAACTGCAGACTGCTTCTCAACTCTACCAACCGAGACGAACGTCTAACAGGTACAGCGTTGTTGATGTTTACTGGAACGTGCGATGGAGTCTAGCTGATTTTCGTATGGAGAAGTGTCAGTTTCTGGTTTAAACTCAAAATAGATAACTTCCTCTTAAACCTCTCCCTATTTCTCCTATTTAGTCCTTTCCCATATCATTTTAAGCTGGTAACTACATTTTAAGTTAAAGAACCTACAGATAAAAAGTATTATTGTCATCCTGTACTGATGTCTGTTGTGTTACAATCAAATTTGCTGATGTGTTAAATTGCAAGAAAGTGAAATCAGTCAATCAAGTGTAATGGTGTTAATTTTAGTTGATTTAAATAAAAGGTAGTGTCTTTGGCATACCTACTAAATCAACGTTTCCATTGTCACTTTATGAGTCTATGTTTCACCATCCATCATAAATTATCACAGAAATATTGGGTAAACCTGAAAAAGAAAAGAATCCGTGAAATACTATTCAATCTGAATAAGTAATTAAGGTAAAGTGTGTCAGTTTAACACTGACTCATATATCTTACATCTGGTTGGTCGGTTCCGTCCACTTTTTAATGGAGCAGAACTCGGGTCTATTCAAAAAGGGGGGCCGTAGAGTGTGTTCCAACTACTGTATAGGGGGATCACACTCTTATGGTGCATTCACACCTAACAGCGTTTCAACGGCAGGAGCGTCCAGCTTACATGCAAAGTCAATGGGGGACGCGCTTCCAGCCGCGTCTTGGCATCGGGCGTCACGTCATGTGCGTGTTGAGCGTGATGGAAAGCGTTTTTCCATGCACGTGAACCCGCGTCAGCCTCCAAAGCACACGTTGATCTAGCTGAAGATTTTGCGGTTCAAACGTTCAAACGCCGTTCAACTCTCCCTGATTGGTTGATCAGGGAGAGTCGGGGGGAGAAGAGAGGGGGTCAGGGGGAGAGGGGGAGAGTCCCTATGTGACGCGGAAACGATTGCGCAACTATGTGACGTATTGTTTGTGGGACACAGGAAAAACCCGCGGAGTCATGGACTATGGAAGAGAAACTCATTGTAGTTGTCCAGAAAGTTCATTCTCATTGTAGTTGTGTGTTCGCGACAAGTTCTTCACGACCAGTCAAGTCTGCTCCACAGAGACAGAAATAAAAAGCTCCTCGCCTGGCGGAGTGAGTGAGGACTCGGTATACCGGTAAGTTCCTCCCACACACCCCGCAGCAGTTTCGCGTTCTGGCGTTCAGGTCTGGACACCAAGTGCGTCCACTTGCGTGCGTGACGAGCTTTTTGGAAGTTGAAACGCTGTTAGGTGTGAATGCACCATTAAGCCTCCCTGGTAAGGTCTATTCGGGGGCTCTGGAAAGAAGTTTCCATCAGATAGTCGAACCTCGGATTCAAAAGGAGCAGTGCAGTTTTAGTCCTGGTCGTGGAACACTGGACCAGCTCTACAACCTCAGCAGGGTCCTGGACGGTGCGCGGGAGCTTGCCCAACCATCCTACATATGCTTTGTAGACATGGAAAAGGTGTTCGACTGCATCCCTTGGTGAACCCTGTGCGGGGTACTCCGGGAGTATGGGGTACCAGGCCCTTTGATATGGGCTGTTAGGTCCCTGTGCGACTGGTGTCGGAGCTTGGTCCGCATTGTCGGCAGTAAGTCGGGCTCGTTTCCGGTTGCCCTTTGTCACCGATTCTGTTCATAACTTTTATGGATAGAATTTCTAGGTGCAGCCAAGGTGTTTAGGGGATCCGTTTTGGTGGCCTTAGGATCATGTCTCTGCTTTTTACAGATGATATGGTCCTATATTGGCTTCATCAGGTCATGATCTACAGCTTTCACTGGAGCGGTTCACCATCGATTGTGACGTGGCCGGGATGAGGATAAGTTCCTCCAAGTCTGAGGCCATGGTCTTGAGCCAGATAAGGGTAGAGTGCCCTCTCCAAGTTGAGGAGGAGGTCCTGCCCCAAGTGGAGGAGTTTAAGTATCTTGGGGTCTTGTTCACAAATTGTGGAAAAATGGAGCGAGAGATCAATAGGCAGATAGGTGCAGCATCTGCAGTGAAGCAGATGCTGTACTGGTCTGTCATGGTGAAGAGAGAGCTGAGTCAAAAGGCGAAGCTCTCAATTTACTGATCAATCCATGTTCCTACCCTCATCTATGGTCATGAGCTTTGTGTTGTGACCGAAAGAATGAGATCTTGGATACAAGCAGCCGAAATTAGTTGTCTTCGCAGAGTGTCTGGGTATGCATAACAATTACACTGAAAAAAATAGTGATGACCAACCTTGGATGACTACCTTGGATGACTAGTGGGTTGCTACAAATGCAAATGCTTGCAAAAAAAAGAACTACTTATACTCGTGCTTTCTGAAATTAAGAACACAGGAATCTGAATTAAAGTACAAGAAAAAAAAATTAGTAAGTATCATAAGAAAACATAAAAAAGAATGCTACAGTGACTTATTAAATAAATGTAATGGTGACACCAAGTCGACTTGGCAAATAATGAATAATATCTTTAAAAAATCATAAATCAAAGACTAGTATATCTTAACACTTTGTAAATGATAATGTGGATATTTTCGATGAAAAAGATATTGTAAATGGATTCAATGAATACTTTGTAAATGTGGGACCAAGTCTCGCAGCAAATATTCCTTATGTAAATGTGAATCATAAAATTATGGATTGTGCAAATAGTTTTCATCTAAAGGAAACTAACAAAGAAGAAATAATGAATATAGTCAAATCATTTTCTGATAAGAGATCAAGGGATTACGGTATGTTGATATGGATATGAAGCTTGTGAAGGAAATAATGCCTTATATTGTTGAACCATATACACATATGTAATTTCACTTTTTCATCTGGAAGTTCTCCAGACAATATGAAAATAGCCAAGGTGGTACCTCTCTTTAAAGATGGCGATAAAAGTATGTACAGTAACTACAGACCAATATCCTTATTGCCACAATTTTCAAAAAAAATTTGAGAAGCTATTTGTGATAAGACTAGACCAATTCCTCGACACAAACAATGTTATATGCAACAGTATGGGTTTAGAGCAAAAATTTCAACATCACATGCCATTATGGAACTCATAGAACGAGTGACTACTGCTGTTGATCAAAAAAGTTGTTGTCTTAGTCTCTTTATTGATTTAAAAAAGCTTTTGATACTGTCGATCATACATTCTTAAATTGAGTAAATATGGTGTTAGAGGAACTGCTCTACAATGGGTAACTAGCTATCTCAGAAATAGAAAACAATTTAGCAGGTCGCTTTCGTAAATGAACCCATGAGGTTCAAAAGATTTACCTGACTAAATAAAGGTTGAATGAATGAATTTGTGCAAATTAATGATGTTAGATCTGCTTTCTGTAATATTACTTGTGGAGTCCCTCAGGGCTCTATGATCGGTCCAAAATTGTTCGTTCTGTATGTAAATGACTTGGTGAATATGTCAGATATTTTCAAATGTATTCCCTTTGCTGACGACACTACGTTCCTATATTATGGTAATGATATGAAACAGATCTCTGAGCTTGTGAATAATGAATGACTGAAAATTGAAAATTGGTTTAAATCAAACAAACTATCCATTAATCTGGATAAAACCAAGTACATGATATTCAGTACAAAAAAGGAATATGTTGATGCTGCAATAAATATTAATGGTGTGGAAATCTGCAGAGTTAGTCAAATAAAGATTCTGGGGGTCACTATCAATGACAAATTGACGTGGAAGCATCATATCAATTCTGTTAAGAAAAGGATAGCTAAATCAATTGCTGTTCTGTATAAAGTTAGGAAATTGTTAGAGGATAGAGCTCTGTACTTGTTGTACAACTCAATTATTGTCCCACACATCATTTACTGTGTTGAAATTTGGGGTAAAGCATGTAAGACATTAACGGAGCCAGTTTTTGTCCTACAAAAAAGAGTCATAAGAATAATCACTGGGAAACACTATTGTCACCCTTCAAGTGTTTTATTTCATAAATCGAAGTTATTAAAATTCCATGATTTAGTGGATTACAATATTCTTTCAGTTTTGTACAAAGCTCACATGAATGAATTAACACTGAATATTATAACACACTTTCTTAAACGTCAAAGTTGTTATAATTTAAAGGGAATTGAGATTTTTGTGAGGCCGAAATTTAGAACCAGTTTAAGGGGTCGGTCAACCTCTGTTATGTACCTGAGGGTGTTCAGAGTTTTTAAAAACATCATTTTTGAGTTTAGGTTGGCTGCAGTCTGCTAAACCAACAGCAGCAACCTACTGCAGCACTTTTTTTTACTCAGCTTGCTTCAATCAAGCTTGATTAGGCAGAGCTGCTGTTCACCTGCAGCTCCTGCCTTTATATTTCATAGGCAGTGCCTTAAGCAGTGTGGAGCCTTACTAAGAGCTAATGTGAGGTTGAGATTGCCAACTGAGTTTGGTGGACGCAAGCTGGGGCTTGTTGGAACTACTTGGGGATCCTGTTGCAGGTAAACCAAGTTTTGATCAAAGCAGTTGTATGCTACATGTGTTTGTGTGTGTTCCAGATTGTTCTCCACCCACTCTGACCACTTTGTGTTGAGCTAAGGCTTGAAATGACTGTGCTGCTTAAACAGTACATGTGAAGCAAAAGGGTTGCTCATGTGCAGCTCTAGTGTTTACTAGGGTTGGATGTAGTGAAACCTAAAGGAAGCTTGTGAATCAAGCTTGTTTGACCAGCTAAGGTTTGTAGGAACCAGCTGAAGATACACTCAAGATAAAGCTGAGTGTTGATTGACAGCCTTGATGCTGTGAAGTGTACAAACATTGGGGAGAGTTTCACCTTCTCCATTTGTTTGAGAGGTTGCTCCAAGGGGGAGTAGCTGAGTTGTTTGAGCTCTTAAAAACAGCTCTGACTGTTAATTAGATTTCTGTGTGGGTTGAGACTCCTTAAGAGCCAGTTGAAACATTGGCCTAAACTTAGGAGGTGTGGGCCTGTGCCACCGAGGCCTGTTTGAGTTAAACTTTAGGAGACACTGAGGGCAGTGTTTGGGTAGCTGTCCAAGAGGGGGACAGTTGGGGTTAACAGTGAGGGACTGTTACCGTTTTTCTCTTTCTCATTTTGTTGTACTTTTGACTGTGTGGGTGTAGGTAGTTTAGTTCTCGTGTTTTATTTATTTCGAGGGACTTTTGGTAAGGTAGATCGTCGCCTGAGGAGACACGACGGACCTGTACAGGATTAGGTCTGCCTGGGTAACGTTTTCTTGTTTTTGGCCACACTCACCGGTCCACCTTTCTGTTGAACTTTCTTTTATTTATTTTCCTTTGGATGCTGATCCAGGAGAGGACGCTCCAGTCCCGGTGGGAGAAGCCTAGGAGGACCCTGACTGCCTGGAGGCTCTTAGTTTTAGTTTAATAAAATTCATTTTAAGTCTTTTTCTGTGTCAGTGTCCATTTGTATGCTGTGGCCTTTACCGGTCGTAACAACCTCGATCCAAGGAATTAGATTGCGGAATAATTTGGAAGCTGAAATTAAAATATTTGCAAAAATATATATAGAATAATTTATCTTGTCTAGTGTGAAATTTGATAATTACATGTGTTGTTCCTTTTTGATTCTTGACTTATTATTATTATTATTGAATATTTTTCTCTCTTTTTCCAGTTGCTTATTGAAGGTTTTCTGTTTGAATTGATTTGTTCTGTACAATGGGGGCAGATAGAGTAAGATACTCTTTTCATTCTGCCATCCTTCATTTTAAATTTATATTGTATGTCTTGTGTCATGTGTCTATTCAAATGCTGTATTATTTTTATTTGAAATTAATAAATATAATACACACACACACACACACACATATAT
>JBBPBX010005010.1:21700-73951 GCA_038048925.1 Garcialebias charrua
TAGTTACAGGTTGTAGAGATACATCTATTTATAACTTCCTCAAAGTTTGAGTAAAAAATGTGTGATGTGTGGTTCATGTGATATTTTGCTAACAGACAAACTAAAAAAAAACACACACAGAGACATAAGTAAAAACATTATATTATCACCCATCGTTGATGTTATTCTTATCTTTTGCTTCCTGCTGTTATTAATGTTGGACAGAGTTATATTTGGGAGTGAGACAGTTGACTGATTTCTGTTTGCTGAGGTGGAAAATGTGAAAGATTCCTGTGGATTTGAGTCTGACACATTCAGGGTTTGAGTTATTCTGTGCAGGTCTTCTGGGTTTTGGAGCGAGCAAAAGAGAAATCTGTATTAATGCAATAAAGTCACTGCTGCTTGTTTGTTCAGATGGTTTTCCTCATAGTGAAGAGGGAGATCAAATGAACACATCACTTCTAAATGGTCCATACATGTAACTGATGTCGGTCTCGCTCTCTGGATCACAGAATAACTCAGTTCTATGGCTCCAGCGGGGCTTTGAACAAACAGAACTGTGTGGTGAACAACAAAGACTGAACGCTTCACACGACTGATTCTGACGTTAAGACTCTGTCAACACCAAACTCCTCGACCAACCGTAAACACTTTCCTCTTTAAACACAACTCTGATTTGGAAATCGTTAGGACACTGTAAAATGGAAGTAAAACGGAAATCCACGTTTGACTGAATCCATCAACCCTTATTTTAGTCACAACAGAAGATAGTGAACATATTAATTGTTGAATGGAAGAAACTGTACCATTATTTAGAAAAGCAAACATGTTGATAATCTTAAATTTGATGGCAGCAACATCTCCAGAAGAAGAAGGGACATCTCCCATTTGTACCACTGGGAGGCATCACTTCTTTTAACAACAGATTACAAACCTGCTGGAGGTACTGGAGGGTTGTCCCATTCTTGTATGATGCAGGACTGTAGCTGTTCAACAGTCCTGGCTCTGTTTTGCTGGACTTTTTGTTTCATGATGCTACTGTCATGCTGCTGTAATGGATGCAGTAAGAAGTTTAATGTTGTCTTGCTGAAATGTGTTGGACCTTGCTGAAAAAGACGTCTGGATGGAAGCATGCATTTTGCTAAAACCTGTAAATACTTTCCTGCATTGATAATGTTATGCCAGATGTATAAATTGCCAATCACCTAAGCCTTAATGCACCCCCATACCAGCAGAAAGGTAGGCTTTAGAACGGTTTGTGATGACAAATCCCTCGTCTCTGTGTGAAGGACATGGCGTCCATGGTCACTGAAAAGAATGTCAAGTTTTGAGTTATCTGACAACAAAGTAGTTTCCCTTTTTTGCCTCAGTCATTTTGGGTCCAAAAAAAGATGGTGGCATTTCTAGGTGGTTTTCACACACAATTTTTTTTTTTTTTTTTTTTTGCATGATAGAGCTTTAACCACCTTTGTGGGTGGCATGGCGAACTGTGTTTAAAAACAACGATTTGTGAGATTTTTCCAGATTCTATTTTTATATATACAGTATATAATAATATGGATTGTAGGAGATGAGATGGTGAAAATCTTCATTTTTCCTTTTAATAACAGTTTTTAGTCATAGTTTTTGACAGACTGGTAAACCTCTGCCCAACTTTACACCTGATAGATTCAGACTCTATAAAATGCTTATTTTATACCAAGTCCTCTCACTGACATGTTGCCAATGAACCAGTTCAAGCTGTTATTCATAGCACTTACTGCTTGCTGCTTGGGGCGGCCGTGGTGTAGTGGTAATGGCAGTCGACCCCTGATCGGAAGGTTGGAGGTTCGAATCCCGCATCCGCCCACCATGTGTCGTTGTGTCCCTGGGCAAGACACAACCCCGAGTTGCTCCCGGTAGGTCTGGATGGCGCCTTGCAAGGCAGGCTACCACTACCAGTGTATGAATGTCTGAATGAATGGGTGGATGGCTGGTATTGTAAAGCGCTTTGGGGCTCCTCATAGGGGGCTAGAAAGCGCTATATAAATAAGCTCCATTTACCATTTACTTGCACAGCCTTTTCAGAATCAACCTTTATTGTCATTGCACAGAAGCACAACAAAATTACATTTCAGTACAGCTCGTCCAAGAAATAAAAACAACCAAACAACATAGACATAGACGGGTGCCTGAGGCTGCAGCCTCATAAAAGGAGCTGCCTTTTTTTGTTAGATAAGGAAAAGGGAACACGAGGAAAGAGGTGATAAAAAAATGACATCTCACACAGTGTCCCTAACAGGACATAGTGTGAGGTTGCAAGAAAACTTCAGCACAAAAAAATCAACAAGCAGATGCATGTGAAGTGGGTGAGGGTGAAGTGGCGGGGCGCTGCCAGCACAGGCCACCCAAGAGAGCATCACAGCCACCTGGAACCTCACATCCAACCTGGGTTACTGCACGGGGGGGAGTGGTATGAGGGGAGTGTGAGCTGCCATAGATGGGGAAGGAAATGGGTGTGGGGTAGCAGAGCATCTTGTTCACATAACATCCAGGAGAATTTGAGATAATCAGTCTTCCAATGCCGACACGGGGGAGCCAGACTAGGATAACAACAGTTGTTTCGGGTCAGGCCGACTCCGTTGATTTCCGTCGGCCTCACAGTTCCACTGGTACATCTCAATGATGCTATTTTTAACCAAAAATGTACAGATGTGTACTAATTCTGTTTAAAATTCAGAGACGTGAAGAGCATAATGTGGAAATGTGTGTTCTCCATCATTTATTTTTTATTTTTATTTAATTTAATTTGAAAATCAAATAAAAATTCCTTTTTTAGTGTTATTTTAAATCTCTTCAGTATTTAAAATAAGCATAAATTGTTTGTCTGTACCACTGTTATTCTAAAATTTGTAGTTAGAATAAACAGGAGTTTTTTGTTTGTGTACAGAACAATTTTAAAAGCTGGTAACTCACCATAAAAATGCTGACTTTTTTATGATGTCTTTGAGAAAACACATCTGTCAACGTCTTTTAACCAACAGGGGGCAGTTGCCAGCATCATGACCTTCAGGATGTTGTTGTGTGTCAGCAATCTGTTTGCTGTCAACATCCATGGCAATGTTGGTAGTAGTGTGCGCTGAGTTATTTGTGTGCTCTGAGTCTTTGTGAAAGACAGTGCTACACATCGCTCCAGGTTGGTCAATGTTGAGAGTGTCATTATCAATGATAACGCCACTCATTGTATCAGGTTGGTCAAGCACAGTAACATTCAAATCTACTGACAAACTACTTACTTCCTCTGTCTCTTCCGAGCATAGAGGTGTTGGGCCATTATTCCGGGACATTCGTGACTCTTTGCCTGTCTCGAACTGTTCTGTTCGAGGCGCGGGAGGTGCAGTTCCAAGGCTCGGGGGTGGCTGTTGGGACCACGCATAGTTACATGAGTATAGGTCCTCATCCTTCAATTTCTTTTGAAGTCCACCCACCGATTGACCTTGGTTTTCACCCATCTGGTTCGATCTGAACCGTTGTGGGTCTCTTAGAGAGTGAACACCTACCTTTTGTGGTTCGTTGCTTGTCTCAGATTTTTCAATCTGAGGTGCTTCAGGGGCGGGGCTCCCTTTAAACCATTTTGAGTCACTGTTCCAACTGGTACCAACATTTCGGTGTATGTCAGTTTGAAAATCTTGTTCATTCTTGCTAGTATTATCCAACTCTTTTAACAATCGACGTATGTTCTCTACCTCTTCCGAGGTCAGAGGGCCTTTGAGACGACGGTGTTTATTCTCGCTTTCTATAGGAGAGAGAACCTCGCCTATTTTTTGCGACTGGGATACGACCTTTTGACCTGGGCACACCTCAGAGGGTGTTTTGCTTTGCATGTGAGCCTCAAAAACCGTTACAGCACCCTGTTTGATTTCATCCAAAGATGTTACTTCTAATTGACACCAGGTGTACAATGGCAACTTGAATCTAATATCAGAGATTAGATTATTTCTGAAAACAGATTTGAAAAGCATCTGCTCTTCAAGTCTCGGTTCCTTTATGTCGCCTGAATACGCCTTGAAAATCCTGTCATAGAAACACAATAGGCTCTGTGCACAAGTGTCGTAAATCACTTGCGCATTGACAGGAAGCCGGCTTCCCAGCTTCCGGTCTAAGCCCCGTTCTCTGTTTACAAGAGCTGCCCAAGACACAAGTATCAGCTATGTTCATCGTATCGTTGATGTCTGGTCCCCTGCTCCGACAAGCAAACGTAATAAGGGATTTAAATTGCATATCTCAAGTTTCCTGCACAACTATGAGGGTAAGTAACGTTAGTTTGATCGCGTTGTGTTGTTGCTACCTGTTAGCGGCTAACGTTAGCCTATTAGCAACGCGATCTTTTTTTTGTGTACTCACGTTATAGAAACAGCTTTTCCACACTTAAACAAAACGGCTCATATTTTGTGATCCTTCTACAAACATGCTGCTCTTCTCAGTTTCATGCAAAAATCAGGAGACAGCTGTGAAGCTGTTGTCAGGACTCTGTCAGGTCCATGAATAAAGCTGAAAAACCTCACCGTAGGGTGAAGCTAGGATTGTTCAGATGACAGTTTTAAAATTGCTGGTTCAGTAACCCCACGTTCCTGTTGTTAATGGGGATTTAGCTAAGATGGTAATTAAATGTCAGTGTGAGTCAATCTAGTACATTCAGCTACATGTTTACATTCTTGGTCTAATTATTTTGACCTCGTGTGTTTTTATGCAGCTCTCAGAAACTAAAGTCTTCACTCCCTCATGTGCACCTGCTGCTGAGAACCATATCACACCTGGGCAAAGGTAATGTTTTCTCCATAGAGACTTGATTTTACTTCAATTTTTATTGATTTTACCTGTTTAACTTGTCATTTTATTGTATATTAAATTGAGTTTTTAGTTCACTGTGTGTTAGTGTACTGACATGTAAATACTGTACACACTAATCTAGGTTCTGCAGGCTCTGTGCTGCACAAGATTCATATATCTCGCCTCTTTGCTGCAGAAGCCTGGTGTTGGAGGAGAACCACCTTCCTCCGCTTCCACACAGAGTCTGGTCTTCACCAACTCCCACCATAACCAGCAGCCGCCCCCGAGCTGCAGCACAAGATTTTGATGGCCGCTACAGTGACACACAAGTTATCCTGGACTGTACAGAACTACGGTGTCAAACACCTTCATCCCTGCTCCTCCAGAGTAAAAAGTCTTCTCTTTGGTCAGGAAATGGAGATATGAAGTTTGACAGAAAAGCTGATGGCACAGTCTTGAAGAAAAACAAAATGCTGTCATTTACTTATATTGACATTGTCTTACATTTGTAAGTAGATATTCTTGATGGAAACATGTTGTACTGTTTTCTTTGGAGGTAAATAAAAATAAATGTCACATTTTTGTAAGTGCAGTACCTAAACATTTTATTGACCACTGTATTTTGGTATGTGGATATCTTTTAAATTAATTTTGTTATTGTACCTATGTAAAATAAAAAAGTTTTTTGAGAGGTCCAACTTTGAAAAACCTTGTTTATTTGATAGTGTCAAAAACAGGGTAAAGTTAAACAAACATATTAATCAAATGCCTTAAATGAAAATTACAGATATATTATCCATTCAATTGGATTTTTTTTTAAATTATTGTTAGTCTTGTTTTATAGCCACAGTAACAACAACACAATATCCTCTGTATTTCAATATTTGAACACTTTAATTGTGAAATAGAAGGTCAAGATTTTGCAGGTAAGAAATCATATGCTAAAAACCTTTAAAATAAAGCTTTTATTGATTTATGGAATCTGCTACGAAGTAGGTAAACAGATTAATGAGGGCTGAAAATTTTACAAAAAAAATCTTGTAATTGCTTTGACTGATAAGGTATTTAGCAGCAGCCAGAACCAGGCCAGCCTGTGCTGATGTGTTGGGGCGCAGACGACGCTGAAGAAGGGCTGCTTGTTGAGATGGACGTGCCAGAGGCAAGGAGGGGCCGGAGTGTCTCTGAACCAGCTGGCTCAGCACAAGGCTCTGGCTGCAGGCCAAAGTCACCTGCAAACACACACACAATAATTAAATCTATATCACGCACATACATTCAAACAAGACTGCACAGATACTGATGAACTTACGGCTGAACTGTGACGACAGAGAGGTGGTGTTAAATTCAGAAACCTTCATGTCCCAGCTGGAGGAGAATGGTGGAGGTACAGGTGCTCCCAAACCTGGCAGTCGACCAATGGAGGTGTTGCTTCCTAGGGTGCTAACAGGAGGAGCAGTCTGGGAGTGAAGACTTTAGTTTCTGAGAGCTGCATAAAAACACACGAGGTCAAAATAATTAGACCAAGAATGTAAACATGTAGCTGAATGTACTAGATTGACTCACACTGACATTTAATTACCATCTTAGCTAAATCCCCATTAACAACAGGAACGTGGGGTTACTGAACCAGCAATCTTAAAACTGTCATCTGAACAATCCTAGCTTCACCCTACGGTGAGGTTTTTCAGCTTTATTCATGGACCTGACAGAGTCCCGACAACAACTTCACCTGTCTCCTGATTTTTGCATGAAACTGAGAAGAGCAGCATGTTAGAAGGATCACAAAATGTGAGCCGTTTTGTTTAAGTGTGGAAAAGCTGTTTCTATAACGTGAGTACACAAAAAAAAGATCGCGTTGCTAATAGGCTAACGTTAGCCGCTAACAGGTAGCAACAACACAACGCGATCAAACTAACGTTACTTACCCTCATAGTTGTGCAGGAAACTTGAGATATGCAATTTAAATCCCTTATTACGTTTGCTTGTCGGAGCAGGGGACCAGACATCAACGATACGATGAACATAGCTGATACTTGTGTCTTGGGCAGCTCTTGTAAACAGAGAACGGGGCTTAGACCGGAAGCTGGGAAGCCGGCTTCCTGTCAATGCGCAAGTGATTTACGACACTTGTGCACAGAGCCTATTGATGTTCATCTTTTCTCTGCAAGACATTTCGGGCAGCTAAGTAGTCACCACACAATGAGAGAGATTTTCTCTCTGTGCGAGGTGCAGGGGGAGCAGGTCCTCGGCTTTGGGGTTCCTCTTGGGATCCTTTGATGTATGAGTCTTCTAGAGGCACATACTGTATGAGCCTTGGACGCGCACCTTCTTGAACTTCCATCTTTGTTTTGATTGTTTGTGAAAATCAATAAGACAGTTCGTATTTTAATGTGTGCAAATAAATCTTCACTTTTAATGTAGCACTGAGTCAATCAAACTAACCAGCTGTGTGGTTCAAGTGTTTCACTGTGTAATAAGTATTTCTATTCATAGGTACCTTCTCTCAGGTTTTACCCTTAAATGAACCTGTAAAAGTTAAATGCCTTCTTGCAGTGTTAACTTCTTATTTTTAACAACAGTTACTAACTAACCCAAGCATGATTTTCGTTTTACTTACTCAAACGCTATTTAAAAGATTTGAAATAAATGCAATATTCACACTAAAATGTTCCCAGGATGCTGCTCCATCATGCCTTAAAAAAGATGTATTTGTAGTTTGGCTAAACTGTTTTGCTGTATTTTGACAGTTATCAGGAGTGAAAATAGGATTACTTGTTTGTTATTTTAAATATTTTTTTATTTAAAATAAACTGGAGTTTTTGTATGCTCAACATAACATTACAGATGTTATTCCAAATAAAAATCAGTGATTTGTATTAATTTGTTGTCTTGTGACATGTCCAAAGTTGTTCTGCTATCTTTGTTTTGATTTTTTTGTTGTTGTGAAAATCAAGTCAGCAGATGCTTTCTGTTTATTTTAAATTTTGTATTTAAAATAAACTGGAGTCATTAATTTTACACAGAAAAACGTTAAAAATGCTATTTTTAACCAAAAATGTACAGATGTGTACTAATTCTGTTTAAAATTCAGACCAAATTTGTGGTCATTACCGCTGAGCTGAGCTTGTAACTTCTCCAAGGTCAATTCCTTCCCGCCAGAAAGATTTAGGAGTTGCAAGTATAGCCTGCGATTCTCAGCAAGAATCATGTCCAGCTCACGGCTCAGCTCACACAACATCGGAGTCTGAGTGTTGGCAGCACGGCATATCCCCTCACACAACCCAGGCAGCTTCCCAATGGCCAGAACAGCTGCTGACATTTTTTGAATTTGTCAATATGCCAGGTAACCACCATCTTCACAAAGCAGAAATCCTGTTATCATAAATCCAATTATGTACGTGTCTTCTACGTCCTTGGCCGACAACATGGACAGTCACATGATCTTCCTTTGCCCCCAGGAATCCATCATGTATCCGGCTACAAGTGCCCCATCAGGGTAGGAGGGCTCTCCTTTTGCCCTGTCTTCTCATCAAGAAAATGTGATCAATTGTGTGAGAGACCAGCTGACCAGATCCATAATTTACAATTTGGAAGATATGCAAAGAGAGGCTCTGAATGGCCTCTCTGGACGCCCCCTTTTGTTTTCCCTGGACCCACGTTTTTGAGACATTTTGCTGCCCTGAAAATTTAAGTTATCTTTTTATTTGTTGTTGTTCTAAAGAATGAGTCAATTTACCGGCATTTGTTTTAACATGTGATATTTTAATGATGTACCACTGTGAATAATAATACGGGTTTAAGAGACTTGTAGATTATTGTATTTTGTTTTCAGTTGCATTTTACACAATGCCCCAACTTTTTCCAGAATGAGGTCTGTAACATATGAGAGGTCAGTATTCGGAACAAGCCGCATACCAAAGAGTTGAATATAAAATTACATCATGGCACATTTAATCTGAATGGGTTTGTTTTATTTTACAAAGCCAGCTGATTCAGACCAAAAGAGGGTGGGCAATATTTCATGGAGTAGAATCTCAAAGGATGTCATCTTTCCAGCACTCATAAATACACAGATACACAAAACTGGGAAAAGATGATTTTTTTCATTCAACCTTTATTTATACAGGCTAGCCTCGTTGAGCCACGGGGACTCATTTACAAGAGGGACCTGTCTCACTCACACCCAGGGTCAATTTAGAGTTACCAATCAGCCTAACATGCATGTTTTTGGACTGATAAAACATGACTTCTGCAACAAGATGGACAAGCAAACAATTCAAAAAGTTAATGGCTTCAAAAACTGTCTAAGACAACCCCAGTAGTGCTAACTGCTACTAGCAGGGTTTATATCCAGGGTCAGCCCTGGATATAATCTTTCTCCAAAAGAATCTCAGATTTATTAAGGAGCACATTAAAAATGACAGAAATGGCCAAAGGGCTGTGCACATAAGAGGTCAAAGACAATGCAAATCGTAAAGCAAGAATACAAGTAAAATCACATAAAATACATAAAAAGGCACAAAAGCCTAAATTAATGATACTGTAAATCAGTCTGGTTCAAATAATAATAATAATAATGAATTTAATTTATAACGCACTTTTCATTAATGAAAATTTCAAATTGCTACAAAGTGCAACGGAATTAAATGTCAATAAAACAAGTAATAAAACAAATAAAATCAATAACAGTATTGTAAGGATATATAGGAGGTCAATATTAATACTGACCTCTTTACCTTAATTAATTTACTTATTCAGATTGAATAGTAATTTCACGGATTCTTTTCTTTTTCAGTTTACACACTATTTCTGTGATCTTTATGATGGATAAGTAAAACAGAAGCCATAGAGTGACAATGGAAACGTTGACTTGAGTTTGGTATGCCAGGAGACACTACCATTTATTTAAAATAAATCAACTAAAATTAACACCATTACACTTGATTGATAGATTTCACCCTTTTTGCAGTTTAACACGCATCACATTTAAATTGCAACACAACAGACATAAATACAGTTGTCAATATACTTAGTCTGTGGCTCTTAGCTTAAATATAGTTACCAGCTTAGAATGGAGATAGGGAGAGATTTAAGAGGAATAGGGAGAGGTTAAGAGAGGAAGTTATTTATCTTGAGTTTAACCAGATGACACTTTCCATCCGACTTCTGCTAAATCCAGGTACGTTTGTAAACGCTGACTCATTACCTTTAAGACGATTAGTCTGATAAAGAGATGGCACCAGCCTTTCAGGCGTACAGAATCGTTGCAGGTCCAGCACGTCCGAACCGGTTCTCGTTTACGTTTCAATGTCTCCTGGGATCCGCGTCGATCATCAGAAAATGGTGTCAGCTCCTGGTTGACTTCAAAATAACTTATTCCAGAAAGGAATAATCAAATTTCTGAGCTTACGCTCAGTTCGAAGTGGACTGATAACAAACATGTTATTAGTCTTTAACTGAATGACGTGTCCTTAGCGTGTGACTGACGTTCATTCAGCTCTTTGGGGAGACCTCATGTCTTGAGGGTCCTCAGCAAACTCTAAAGCGTTCCGGGAAGCAAAACGCTTTTACTAAAAATGTTGAGATTAGAACAGTTTCCTCATTGGTCCGTGGACCAAGCGAGGAGAGTTAGAGACACGTCAAAGACTACACTTTAACGTTATCAGGGATTCAAGGTGAAATTCAGAGCAGAGAGAAATTGTTTAGGAAAAGTGTCTGAGTGAGGAGACTTTCAGACGCTAGTGAGTTTTAGATGAAACTCAATAAAAACAACTTTTGAGCAAGTCAGTTTGACATATTATCTGAACTTTGACACCATTTCATTTGCAGAAATGACACAGCATATACATATGTGATCATAAGACATGTGATCATAAGACATGTTGTAAATTACAACACTGTTCATGAATAAACACAGGTGATGCTCTGATTATATTTGTATTAGAACAAAAGCAAAGATAGAAATAGTCTCTTTTTGAGTGAATCTGTCCTTTGATTTAAACTAATAAAATAAATTGTGTTAAATGTCAGATTACTGAAAGGTCAGTAAAGGTCATCTCTGGAACAGTTCATAAAATACACAGGTGTATCAGAGCGGACACGGTCATGCCCACTACAGTATCAACTAAGATCAAAGGTAGAATCATGAGGAGGCAGAGTATGCTCGGTTGAAAAGAAAGGTATTCAAGCTGCTCTTAAAGTCAACCAGTGACTGTGGGGCTCACAAGCAGTCAGGAAGAGAGTTCCACAGGCGGGGGGCAGCCACACTGAAAGCCCAGTCTCCCATGGTCCTTAATTTGGTTCTCGGAATGTGAAGGAGATTACTGTTCTGTGACCGCAGAGACCGGGTGGATGAGTATGGAATAAGAATGTCCTTTAGATAATCTGGTGAAGTTCCGTGTAAGCATTGATGTGTAATGAGAGCAGTTTTGTACTGAATTCTGTAGGCGACAGGAAGCCAATGAAGGTTATGGAGAATGGGTGTAATATGTTCAAATTTACGAACTCTCAACAAAATCCTTGCTGCACTGTTTTGAATATATTGAAGCTTCTGAAGGTATTTGCCAGGGATTCCAATAAACAGGGAGTTGCAGTAGTCGAGCCTGGAGGAGACAAAAGCATGGACGAGCTTCTCAGCATCGGAAAAAGTTAGGGATGGGCGAAGTCTGGAGATGTTTCGAAGATGGAAGAAGCAAGTTTTAAACAGAAGCTTAATGTGATTTTCAAATGTAAGATGAGAGTCCATTTTTATTCCAAGATTTGTAACAGAGGTGGAGAGGGGGATGTCTTGTCCAGAAAAGGAAATTGTTGTTATAGGAGATGTTTGTACCTGGTGAGGGGTGCCAATCAGTATGGCCTCAGTCTTGGAGCAGTTTAATTGAAGAAAGTTCTGATTCATCCATGCCCTTATTTCCTCCAGGCAGGCAGAGAGGGCAGTGAGTGAAGATGGAGATGACAAGGTGGAAGATGAGGATGCTCCAGTCCTGATGTAAAGCTGTGTATCGTCGGCATAACAGTGAAAAGAAATGTTGAACTGATTAATAATTTGACCTAAAGGCAGCATGTAAAGGGAAAACAGCAGGGGCCCCAGAACTGACCCCTGAGGGACACCACAGGAGACACAGACTGTCTGGGACGTGGCGTTGCCAAGACTAACACATTCCAGCCTATTGGAGAGGAAAGATTTGAACCAGTCCAGGACAGTGTCACAGAGACCGACCTCCACATGAAGACGGTGGAGGAGGATACTATGGTCCACAGTGTCGAAGGCTGCAGTGAGGTCAAGGAGGACAAGGATGGAGGGAGAACCAGTGTCAGCAGCCAGGAGGACATCATTGGTAACTCTCAGCAATGCCGTCTCAGTACTGTGAGCCGCCTTGAATCCAGACTGGAACTTCTCATATAGGGAGTGTTGTTGTAGGTGGTGAAGCTGAGCAGCAACTGCTTTCTCCAGCACTTTAGACAGAAAAAGGAGGTGTAAAATTGGGCGGTAATTAGAAAAAATGTCGGGATCCAAATTAAATTTTTTTCAGAAGAGGCCTAATGATGGCAGTTTTTAGAGGCAGTGGAACATGACCAGATTGTAGGGACTTATTTATTATTTGTGTGATTAATGGGCTAATTGCAGAGTGATTGGATTTTATGAGAGACGAAGAAGTCCAGAAGAAGTCTTTCATTTGGTCTTTTATTGAGAGCTCGTAAATTTGAACATATTACACCCATTCTCCATAACCTCCATTGGCTTCCTGTCACCTACAGAATTCAGTACAAAACTGCTCTCATTACACACCAATGCTTACATGGAACTTCACCTGACTATCTAAAGGACATTCTTGCACCATATTCATCCACCCGGTCTCTACGATCACAGAACAGTAATCTACTTCACATTCCACGAACCAAACCATGGGAGACCGGGCATTCTGTGTGGCTGCCCCCTGCCTATGGAACTCCCTCCCTGACTACCTGAGAGCTCCACAGTCACTGGTTGACTTCAAAAACGGCTTTAAAACCTTTCTTTTTTAGCAAGCCTACTCTGCCTCCACATGATTTTATCTTTGATCTTAGTTGATATTATTATTGATTTTACTTGATTTTATCACTTGTTTTTATTTGATCTTTGATTTTTGTTGCACTTTGTAGCACTTTGAGATTTTTGTTAATGAGAAGTGCGTTATAAATTAAATTAATTATCATTGTTATTATTATTGAAAGTGTTGGTGACGTCTGAGGGAAGCAGCTGCTGCAAAATTTGAACCTGCTGCTGCGTACATCCAGGAACATCTGCTCAGATGACCCCAGTGACCTTTTAGAAGAACTAAGTTAGACGATCTGACACGTAAGGTGCATCCTCATCCAGGCATCCTAAAACAAATTATAAAATCTTAAAATGAATTTTGAACTGAACGTCAGGGCAAGAGACGCCTGGGTGTCAGGAGTGTGAGAGTTGCAGACAAGAGAGCAGAGAGTGATTCAAACATCAAAGTTGACATTAAAGGCGCTTAGATAAATGAATCTGTGGATAATAAAATTAAAAAGGCCGGTGGGCAACCCCCCCACCAAAAAAAAAATCTTACATTAATGGTGTAAAAGGGCTGCAGTCATGATTTGGCCTACCGGTAAATTTTGCCAAGAGTTTAAAAAAGCGTAAGTAGGCTCAATCATCCAGGTAAATGAATCACATAAAAGTTAAATCGTGTCATCTGGACATTTTCTGTTTTGGAAGACGAACACTTCATCCTTCATCCGAAGGACTTCATCAGTCTGAGGCCTGCCAACAGGATGTTGGGCTGGTTTGGTGAATAGTAAGCAGCCATTTTGCATAACATTTGATTATTATTTACTGATGATCGAATGTTTTAGACTGACGGTCCTCCATTTTGAATGTGTAAAGCCATTCTGCCTGGAAACTCCACAGCAGACTGGTTTGAACCATGTTAACAAGGTGCTACTTAATACAACAGATTCTGTTTTTTTCATTCAGCCTTTATTTATACAGGCCAGCCTCATTGAGCCCCTGGAACTCATTTACAAGAGAGACCCGGAGTGCCGTAAAATGGGGTGAAATACCAAAAACAAGAACATATCAGCCTTCATTTTTTCTTTGACATTATCAAATGTTCGAAGCCCCTTAAAGAAATCAAGGTGGACAACTTCAGTTCCTGTTGCAAGGTGTTCCAGGTGCAGAGTAGGAAAAGACCTTTTCACCTAGTTCAGTCCGCACTGAGGGAACGCTGCAGGTAATGATGGCCTGAGAGCGCATGCTGGAACTGCATGGCGTGACATATGGGAGGAGATATACTGTAAGAAGGCAGCAGACCAAGGAGGGATTAGATGAAAACGAACCAGTGTGCGAGCCTACGTGCAGATAATGATGGTGATGGGTACAATAGTTACAGTCAGTTATGGATCTTAGCACTCCATGATAGACAGCATCCAACATCTGCAGGGTGCTTGTAGGAGCGTTCATGTAGATAATGTCACCGTAGTCAATGGCCTTAGCGGTAACAAGGTGTTTTCTGACATTCAGAGTTAAGCAAGATCCATTTCTGAAAAAGAAACCCAATTTTAATTTCAGTTTCTTTGTCAAGTTTTCAATAAAAGAGAAATGTGCATCGACCAAAATTCCCCAAGTATTGGGAATACTGTTGGCAAGACTCCCTCAGACTGATTAAATCTTTTGGATTCTTGCAAAAAAAGAAACTGTCCAGATTACTTGATTTAAGTTTTTAGTGATTTACCTGGATGATTTAGCCTACTTATTTTTTTTAACTTAATTAACTTTTTAGCTATTTGCCAAGAGGTAATTCAAATGTCATTTAGTAAGATTTTAACCGAAAATTTGTGGTTTCTAGCAATTTTGACTGAAATGCTGACTTTAGTGAGCAGAAAATAATGAACTGATGAACATTCCTAACTCAAAACAGCCTTTGTTCTTCCTTTGCTGAAGGGAGGTTACCCCACCTCACTGAACAACTATTGACCAATCTCTAAACTCTGCATTTTAGCCAAGGTTCTAGAAAAACTGATAAACTCTCAAATCAAAAATTATCTGGACTCATTTAACATCTTATCTCTCCATCAATATGGTTTCAGGAAACAACACAGCACAACGACTGCTTCACTGAAGGTTCTTAATGATGTTGTTGAAGCATTGGATGCTAAGGATTATTGTGCTACACTTTTCTTAGACCTGTCTAAAGCTTTTGATACTGTGGATCATAACATCTTGTGTCATAAGCTCTCAGAAATCGGTTTCTCAGATCACACCATTGGTTGGTTTTCTAACTATCTTTCCGATCGGAGGCAATGTGTTCAACATAATGGTACTTCTTCCAGTTATTTAACAGTCAACAATGGTGTACCACAAGGCTCAGTCTTAGGACCAACCCTCTTTACAATCTACATAAGTAATGTAGGTCAGAGCATCCCTGATGCATCCTTACATTTCTATGCTGATGACACAGTTGTTTATTGTTGTGCTAAAACAGTTGCTAAGGCTTTCCAGCTTTTGCAATCTGCTTTTGACATCATCCAGTCAGATTTGTTCCATCTCAAACTTGTCCTATGCTGATAAAACCAAAGGGATGCTTTTTTCAAATAGGAAGTCGGTCCCAGCAGTTCTTCCTCTGATTTTTTTTCATTCATTCAACCTTTATTTAGTCAGTTAAATCTTATTGAGCCTCATGGCTCATTTACGAAAGCGACCTGCTAAAACTAAAGAACGATGAACAGCAATGGTAGAATTTCCTTAAACAATAAACAATAGAAAACAAAAGAGAAAAAAACAAAAGAGAGAAATACATTTTTTATTTTTTTAAACAATCAAAAAACTAGCAAAACATTATAAGGTAAACGTATAAAATCAAAGACAGGAACAAATCTGCATTGGTTTTTGCCAGGATTCATACAGATTCTGAAAACCATTTAGATGGTGTCCCTGAGTTTGTTGATTCCTATCCACCTTATTCCAAGCCCCCATGATGCCTTGCGCGAATTATGTGAACGACTTCCGCCGAAAGTCAGAACCGGCACTTTTTTTACACGCTAGCAACGCGCTAACCGGTTTTCGTCAGAGGTTTTAGGTCATAAAATATGTGGGAACACAAACGATCACAACTCAAATGTGGAGATATTGTTTTACCGCTACCTACAGCTGTTGAGGGGTGGGAGGACGACTTGAAGAAGTGGCCGAAAATAACGTACACTAGCATGTTTAGCTACTAGCATACTTAGCTACTTTGTTGACAGTTGCTTCAGATGGCGAAGCGATGAGCAATCTGAAAAGCTCTGAAGCTTATTAGTATCTTCACAGTAACAAGGTTGGTCCTGTTATGTTAAGAGAGCTGGGACACTTTCTTATTTACCTTAAGGCAAACACAGAGTCCAGTCTAAGCATTAAAAATCCACATCTCCAGGTCCAGCTAACAATGATCACCTGGAGCTTGACATTTCTTTTGACAAATACTTTACTGATTCACAAATGAAGCACCTTGAGAACTTTTAATAAAATACAGTAAATGAAAACAAATAATGAAATAGACAGGAAACGATCTTTAAAAACTTGATAATGAAATAAGTGACATTTAGATAGAAACAGTAGTTTTGTGGTGGACCACTAGGGGGCTCTACTCACACCCAGTGGACCGAAGGCATTACAGGATGTTTTATTGTGAAAGGTCCAGTGGACCGGATGTTGTATTGGATATAAAAGGCGGTGTTGGGTGTTTCCCGCCAGTTTAGTAGGAGTTAATTAAAAGTGAAGTTCTGCAGCCTGTCTCCTGTGTCGTCTCTTCACCACCTCCTACACTGGTGACCCTCGTGAACTGAATATGTCGACATCTGACGCTTCAGCCAGCTCTCTACTGCTGTCCACTGCTGTGGAACCTACACAGGCGGCCCCGCTCGCTTTTTCGGTGGCCGTTAAAATCCCGGACTTCTGGCTGCACGCGCCTCAGTCGTGGTTCGCACACATCGAATCACAGTTTGCTCTTCGCGGGATTTCTGTTGACGACACCAAATACCACCATGTGGTTGCTTCGCTGGATCCGCTGACAACACAGCGGGTAATGAGCCTGCTACAAGACCCTCCTGCACAAGGAAAGTACGAAGCCCTCAAGAAGCTTCTTCTGCGGCGCTACTCACTTTCAGAGGCGGAGCGCGCTGAGAAACTATTTTCCCTCTCCGGTTTGGGCGACGGCACAGCTCTCGAGCTCGTGGAGAGCATGTTGTCCTTGCGGGGATCAGACGACTGCGAGTTCCTCTTCCGCCACCTCGTCCTCCGCCAGCTTCCAGCTCCTGTGCGAACCGCCCTGGCCAACTCCCCGTTTCTGCAGGAGAAGGATTACCGCTCGCTGGCCGAAGAAGCCGACCGCATCATTCTAACCGCGAGGACCTTCGCGGTACAGGCGGCGGTCCCTGGATCTCCAGCAGCGCCCGAGTTTCAAGCAACGCACACAGCGCCGGACGAGCCAGCGGTAGTAGCAGGAGTCGCTAGCCGCAGGCGGGCAGGTCCCGCTCTTTGTTTCTACCACGTGCGCTTCGGCGCCAAAGCACGACGGTGCGTCCCGCCGTGCAGCTTCAAGCCGCAGGGAAACGAGACCGCCAACGCCCGCTAGCAGTCGCGGCCGTTGGCGAGAAGGAAAGGCTGCTTTTCATCGAAGACTCGAGGTCGGGGAGGCGGTTCCTGGTGGACTCGGGTTCGCAGAAGAGCCTCGTCCCCCCGACTGGCTCCGACAGGTTGGCTGAAGGCTGCGGGCCGCAGCTAACCGCGGCGAATGGCTCTCCCATCAAGACGTTTGGCGAAAGGTTGGTGACTGTTCGTTTCCATGAACGGGACTTCCAGTGGAACTTTGTGGTAGCTGCTAGCTCGGTCCCTATTTTAGGGGCTGATTTTCTTTGTGCTCACGGGCTCCTTGGTTGATTTAGCTAACAGACGTTTGATCGACGCTGTGTCTTTTTCGTCACTGCCTTGTGAGACGCGAGGAGCTGGGCCTTTAATGCATGCTAACTTTTTAGCTTCGGGTAATGTGTTTCAGCGTTTATTGTCTGAATTCCCCTCGCTGACTGTTCCTGATTTTGCAAACACAAACACAAAACATGGGGTCGAACATTATATTCCCACAACGGGCCCCCCGGTGTTCGCACGTGCACGCCGCCTCGATGCTACTAAGCTAGCAATAGCACAGGAAGAGTTTGCTAACATGGAGCGTTTAGGCATCGTGCAACGCTCAAACAGTCCGTGGGCCTCCCCCCTCCACATGGTGCCCAAGGCAGATGGCAAATGGCGTCCATGTGGGGATTTCCGCCGCCTTAATAACATCACAGAGAACGATCGTTATCCCATCAAGGAATCAAGGAATCAAGGAATCAAGGAGTTTTATTAACNTGAAAACAAATAATGAAATAGACAGGAAACGATCTTTAAAAACTTGATAATGAAATAAGTGACATTTAGATAGAAACAGTAGTTTTGTGGTGGACCACTAGGGGGCTCTACTCACACCCAGTGGACCGAAGGCATTACAGGATGTTTTATTGTGAAAGGTCCAGTGGACCGGATGTTGTATTGGATATAAAAGGCGGTGTTGGGTGCTTCCCGCCAGTTTAGTAGGAGTTGATTAAAAGTGAAGTTCTGCAGCCTGTCTCCTGTGTCGTCTCTTCACCACCTCCTACACTGGTGACCCTCGTGAACTGAATATGTCGACATCTGACGCTTCAGCCAGCTCTCTACTGCTGTCCACGGCTGTGGAACCTACACAGGCGGCCCCGCTCGCTTTTTCGGTGGCCGTTAAAATCCCGGACTTCTGGCTGCACGCGCCTCAGTCGTGGTTCGCACACATCGAATCACAGTTTGCTCTTCGCGGGATTTCTGTTGACGACACCAAATACCACCATGTGGTTGCTTCGCTGGATCCGCTGACAACACAGCGGGTAATGAGCCTGCTACAAAACCCTCCTGCACAAGGAAAGTACGAAGCCCTCAAGAAGCTTCTTCTGCGGCGCTACTCACTTTCAGAGGCGGAGCGCGCTGAGAAACTATTTTCCCTCTCCGGTTTGGGCGACGGCACAGCTCTCGAGCTCGTGGAGAGCATGTTGTCCTTGCGGGGATCAGACGACTGCGAGTTCCTCTTCCGCCACCTCGTCCTCCGCCAGCTTCCAGCTCCTGTGCGAACCGCCCTGGCCAACTCCCCGTTTCTGCAGGAGAAGGATTACCGCTCGCTGGCCGAAGAAGCCGACCGCATCATTCTAACCGCGAGGACCTTCGCGGTACAGGCGGCGGTCCCTGGATCTCCAGCAGCGCCCGAGTTTCAAGCAACGCACACAGCGCCGGACGAGCCAGCGGTAGTAGCAGGAGTCGCTAGCCGCAGGCGGGCAGGTCCCGCTCTTTGTTTCTACCACGTGCGCTTCGGCGCCAAAGCACGACGGTGCGTCCCGCCGTGCAGCTTCAAGCCGCAGGGAAACGAGACCGCCAACGCCCGCTAGCAGTCGCGGCCGTTGGCGAGAAGGAAAGGCTGCTTTTCATCGAAGACTCGAGGTCGGGGAGGCGGTTCCTGGTGGACTCGGGTTCGCAGAAGAGCCTCGTCCCCCCGACTGGCTCCGACAGGTTGGCTGAAGGCTGCGGGCCGCAGCTAACCGCGGCGAATGGCTCTCCCATCAAGACGTTTGGCGAAAGGTTGGTGACTGTGCGTTTCCATGAACGGGACTTCCAGTGGAACTTTGTGGTAGCTGCTAGCTCGGTCCCTATTTTAGGGGCTGATTTTCTTTGTGCTCACGGGCTCCTGGTTGATTTAGCTAACAGACGTTTGATCGACGCTGTGTCTTTTTCGTCACTGCCTTGTGAGACGCGAGGAGCTGGGCCTTTAATGCATGCTAACTTTTTAGCTTCGGGTAATGTGTTTCAGCGTTTATTGTCTGAATTCCCCTCGCTGACTGTTCCTGATTTTGCAAACACAAACACACAACATGGGGTCGAACATTATATTCCCACAACGGGCCCCCCGGTGTTCGCACGTGCACGCCGCCTCGATGCTACTAAGCTAGCAATCGCACAGGAAGAGTTTGCTAACATGGAGCGTTTAGGCATCGTGCAACGCTCAAACAGTCCGTGGGCCTCCCCCCTCCACATGGTGCCCAAGGCAGATGGCAAATGGCGTCCATGTGGGGATTTCCGCCGCCTTAATAACATCACAGAGAACGATCGTTATCCCATCCCCCACATCCAGGATTTTTCAGTGCACCTGGCTGGGACCTCCATTTTTTCTAAAGTAGATTTAGTACGGGGGTACCACCAGGTTCCTGTGCATGTGGAGGATGTCCCTAAGACCGCTGTTATCACGCCTTTCGGCCTGTTTGAGTTTTTGCGCATGCCTTTTGGTCTTAAAGGTGCAGCACAAACATTTCAGCGGTTGATGGATTCAGTCCTAAGGGGTCTGTCCTTCGTATTTGTGTACTTGGACGACATCCTGGTGGCTAGCAGCTCGGCTGAGCAGCACTTGTCCCACCTCCGTGAGGTTTTTCAGCGCCTGGCAGCACATGGCCTGATTGTAAACACAGCGAAATGCCAGTTTGGGCTGCCAGTCATTGACTTTTTGGGCCACCGCATTTCCGCAAGTGGCGCCGTCCCGTTACCAAACAAAGTGCAGGCGGTGTCAGATTTCCCACAGCCCCAGTCTGTTAAAGCGCTACAAGAGTTTTTGGGAATGGTTAACTTCTATAACCGTTTCCTCCCCAGGGCAGCACAACTGCTGCGTCCGCTCTATGGAGCGCTGAAAAAGAAAAAGCCCAACGACAGTGTTGACTGGACACCAGAACGCCTACAGGCATTTGGTGATGCTAAAGCTGCACTGGCCACTGCTGCCCTTTTGGCCCATCCATCCCCAGCGGCGCAAATAGCTTTAACAACCGACGCATCTGATGTTGCGGTGGGGGCTGTGTTAGAACAGCAGGTTTCCGGGGTTTGGCAGCCGCTTGCATTTTTCAGCCGTACGCTGCGGGACAATGAGCTGAAATACAGTGTTTTTGACAGAGAGTTGCTGGCGCTTTACCTGGCTACACGCCATTTCAGGTTTTTCCTGGAAGGCCGCCAGTTCACTGCATACGTTGACCACAAACCCCTGGTGTTTGCTATGTCAAAAATTTCTGACCCCTGGTCTGCTCGCCAGCAACGCCACCTCGCAGCGGTGTCTGAATTTACTACAGACATTCAGCATGTGGCTGGAAAATCCAACGTGGTGGCCGACTGTCTCTCCCGGGTGCTGATCTCTCCCGTGTACGTTGGCATCGATTTTTCTGCTATGGCTGCGGACCAACGTAGCGACGCAGAAATACTCGAGCTCCAGTCCGGCCCCACAGGCCTCGAGTTGGAGGAAAGGCAGGTGAATGACGGAGGTCCTCTCCTGCTCTGTGACGTATCTACAGGCAGGCCCCGCCCCCTGGTTCCAGTTTCATGGCGACGCCGCGTTTTTGACTCCTTACATTCCCTTTCTCACCCAGGTGTTAGAGCCTCTGTGAAACTGGTCAGCTCAAAGTTTGTTTGGCCCGGTCTGCGTAAAGCAGTTAAGGAGTGGGCAGCAACGTGTGTTCCATGCCAACGTGCTAAGGTTAACAGGCACACCAAAGCACCTTTGGAACCTTTCTCCATCCCAAGTCGGCGGTTTGATCATGTGCACGTAGACCTAGTAGGCCCTCTGCCTCCATCACAGGGTTTTACGTCCGAAACATTTCCTTTTGGATTTAGGGGGTCGTACTGAGACTGTCTGTATTGATAGGCTTAAACCAGCTCATGTTATGTCAGATGATCAGGTTGTTACGGCCCAAGCTCCTCGCAGGGGCAGACCTCCATCCACATTGTTAACGGACGGCGGTCCTTCTTCCGGAAACTCTCAACGTCCATTGGAGCCCGAATCTTCTGCAGACCCTCCTCGTAGCCCTCCACTTCATCAGACTGGTTCTGCAGGGCCCAGGTTCAGCCGTTCTGGTCGTTTGATCAAACCTAAAATGCGGGACTAGTGATGGACCTTACTGGGTGTTCTGGGGGGGCGTGTGTGGTGGACCACTAGGGGGCTCTACTCACACCCAGTGGACCGAAGGCATTACAGGATGTTTTATTGTGAAAGGTCCAGTGGACCGGATGTTGTATTGGATATAAAAGGCGGTGTTGGGTGCTTCCCGCCAGTTTAGTAGGAGTTAATTAAAAGTGAAGTTCTGCAGCCTGTCTCCTGTGTCGTCTCTTCACCACCTCCTACAGTTTAATCCAAAATTAACTGATATAGTGCACACAAAAAACTAACCTTGTAAGCAGGTTAACAGTCAACTATTGTACATAACAAATGAATCATTTTAGCAAATACTTTTCTAATGTAATATAGTTAACATTGCATCCTTTAAAAAACATGTTAAGAGTTGTGTTACGTTTACAGCAAGTACACCAGTACTGTACATGTTTGAGAAAAATGTTTACATTTAATGTCTTCTCACTTCTCACTTGAAATAAGCTGGCATCCTTTGCGTGTGAATGCTGGAACGATTACATTGACACACCACACTATTGCAGCAGGTCCCTCACTGTGAAACCACGATCACCCATCACCTCATCTCCAGCACGCAGATAGTCCAGAAACCCAGAGTTCTGTGTTATATACAGTACCTGTCACTGCATTTACCACCATAAGCATCTGAAATAAACATGATTATTCCAGAGGGAGAAACAGCCAATAAATATTTCACAGTGTTATTTGCATGTATGATTCACTTCTGGAGTCCAAGTTTTTAGCTTTCTGCAAAACATGTTGCTTTAATTGTTTCACGGGGCAACCATAGAATAAGGTTGTTGGTTTGTTCTGACATTATGTCAATCCACATTCCAACAGTCATGCTGCATGTGACTGGTGGTGTTGAGCAGCTCCACACTCTCATCAAGCCCATCTGAAAGTAAAAGTACATTATACAAACATTAGGGTTCATTTATGAACACACACACACACACCTAGATTATATATATGTAAATAAATGCACACACACCTAGATTATATATATATATATATAAACGCACACACACACACCTATATTATATATATACTGTATATATAAACACACACACACACACACCTAGATTATATATATCTAAACGCACGCACACACACACACACACACACCTATATATATATATATATATGTGTTGTATAAATAAACGCACACACAGCATACATATATAGGTGCGTGTGTTTATTTGCCAGTTATGAACGAAAATATTAGTATCATTTAATCACTGACTACATAAAATCATAACACTAAAAGCTGTCTCTTAAATCATACCTGGTGTTCTCGATCATCTGGAGGATACAGTGTCTTTTTTCAGGTGGTTTCTCGTAGCCCAGCCACAAAGAAGGATGCGGGTTTTTGTTTTCAGAGCCTATTCAACACACACTAGTTGCAGCCACAAATTCAGCTTCGTCTGATTATTCGTTCAGCCACGAACAGCGCAACAGGTACCCGAGGTCTACAAGGACATCTTCGTGACAATATTAGCTCGAAATAACAGAAAACAGAACTTCAACAGAACTTCAACGACACGCACAGATTAGCAGGTAAACAACGAGGAGCCAATGCAAAAATTCTACTTCCGGGGTCAAACGGAAGTAAGACACATTATCGCTTCTACAGTGACACCCCCAAGAATAAGGTGGATAAATATTTGGGTATCGTGGTCGATTCACATCTCTCTTTTTAACTTCACATCTGTTAAGTTCATGGCAAAAACCAACACAGACAAGTTCCTGTTTTTAGTTTTTTACATTCGCCTTTAGCCTGGTTAAAACCAGACCCTTGTCCTTCACTTCGCTTTGTACTAGGGTCTGGGATTTCTCCCATAGAAAACGATTTCTCCGGTCGATTTTTGACCGGACAGAGAACAGAAGGCGGAGTTTTGAATGACGTCGACTGACGTCAGTTAAAATGGCTGCCGCCACGAAGGAATTTTCATGAAAACAAGGTAAAAAACTATTATTTCTTTGCTGAGAAAAAATATATTTCTTAGCTGACGTTATATCAGAAGTGTTCCTGAGCTTAACAGTTCCTAAATCAATTCACGAAATGGTCAAATCTGCTGGATTTAAATTGTTTCGGTTTGACATTTTCCAAACAGCCTCGGGTGCGCTACGAAAATAAATGATAAAAAATCGAATTTTATCTCAAATGTTTCATCTAGGCCAACAGTCAGTAAATTAGAGCCATATAATTACACACTGGTAGCAGAAAAAATATCCACCGAGTGGTTTCTGAGCTATTTATCTGATAGCCTGGACCTCGCCAGGCTAAACTAACAAAACTCCGCCTTCTGTTCTCTGATTGGTCCGGTCAAAAATTGACCGGAGAAATCGTTGTCTATGGGAGAAATCCCAGACCCTAGTACAAAGCGAAGGACAAGGGTCTGGTTTTAACCAGGCTAATTCGCCTTATAATCTAGCCGTTTTTTTTATTTATTTTGCTACCTTTTCCGTTTGACTGTCCTTTTGGTTGCCATTTTGTTTAAACATTTAAAAAAAAAATGTGTATGCCTCTTTTGTGATTGTCTATTTTTGTCCACTGTCATCACTCTTTGTTAAAAATTCACGTCTCTCTTGTAAATGAGTTCCCGAGGCTCAATGGGATTAACCTGTCTTAAAGGTTGAATGAATGAAAAACTCATCATCTTGTGTCCAACAAAGACAAGTCCAGTCCTCTGGACGGGTTCTTTTTGTTAAAACGTTTCGTCTTTCATCAAGCTGCAACACACTCACTTTTATAAATGAGTTTATGAATCTGAGTTGGTTGCAGTTCCTCGGACTGACGAAGTCCTTTGAATGAAGATGAAATGTTTTAGTAAAAGAAACCGTCCAGAGGACCCGACTGGACTCTGTTGGATTTTTCTACCTGGATTATTGAGCATGAATCAGGACATATTCCAGTGTTCCCAGTATGCCATTGTTGATTTTTTAGGTTTCTGGATGTTTTCATTTCATGTCTCAGTTGGGCCTTTCAGAGTGACATCACACATGACTCTGCTCAATTCTGGAGTCGATGGCTCACACACATCTGTGGAGAACAGCTTGGAGGAGGATTTTCAAACACCAAGAGGATCTTCTGTCAGACCAACACGACAGGTTGACAGAGCTGAAATGTGCACAAGGTGTACTGAAGAGCATGCACATCCTACTGAGAACAAAGCACTGCGCGAGGCTCCTGCAGTGCAGCCACAGAAACGTGCAGTTGTGTGTACAGCTTGTTCATGCTGTAACGATGTGCCCTCTGACATGGGGTCTACTCTCAACTTCTTCATATTGTAACTGTCAGAGTCAGACACAGCAAGAAGTGCAACAAAAAATGTTTAAATTAAAGATACAAGCACAAGGAGAGGAACACTGATGCCTAAAGAAACCACACGTCACACCTGAACTTGTCATTTATATATTTGTATATATTCACATATTACACATTTAATACAGGCACAGAAAGAAATCAGACAGAAACAGCCGAAATATTGATCAGAATAATTTACACAATGTTGCTCTATTTCATATTTGCTTGATACAACAGAAAAAAGGTTGAACAGAAACAGTGTGTGTGTGGTGACCCTTGGAAAATGCATTTGGAACGTTTCATGGGGGGCAGCAAGAACCAGCTTGCTCAAACGTTACACAGTTTGTGTGCTCATTTATTAAATTTGCTTTTGGGTGAAAAACAAAATATTTAATTAATTTACAGAAAACTACAGATTGATTTGTTGACAGTACAAATATCTCTAGACGTCATTTCTACAGTTCAAACAATTTCACTTTCACTGCCTCGAAAAGTTCCCAGACAAGATTTTTGTTGCACGTTTAGTAAAAAACATCTGTTCAGGGTCTATGTCTGCTGCTAAGTTATTATAACTGGATATAAAAGGGAACACTTTTAAATATTAATAATCAAAGGCCTGAAGTCTGAGAGACCATTTGCTTCTTACAGCTTTAAATGTATAAAGTTGGTAAATGATTCGTAAGAGAATGTTAGTTCACCTGTAAACCAGGTAAAAACCACAGCAGCTGTAAGGAAGATGAAAACAAACTTGTTTCCTGCTCTGAGAGGTCTGCTGGTCACATGATGCAGTGAAGGAAACAGAGCTCCAGGCAGTTTCAGCAACATTTAATCAGGACTTCAAGGCAACAACATACAGAGGAAGAATTATTTGATCTCCAGCCGGTTCTATAAGTTTGCTCTCCAACAAAGAAACAAAGTTTTAAATTGATTCACACGTCACTGAGAGAACTAAATACAGTAGTCCCTCACTACTTCATGGTTTGTTTATCATGGACTCACTCTATTATGGTTTTTCAAAGTAAGATTGGACATGACACACAATTGGCTGATTGATGGATGAGGACATTTTTATTTAAAATAATTTTAAATGATTTAGCAGCTGTGTGCTGCCCACAGCTTCCTCCTGCAGCATATCTCTGATCTGCGACAGAGAAGTGGGCAGAGCCGAGCGCTGGCAGAGAGCGGAGATCAAGACGTGCTGCGCCTTTAGAGTTTAGAAACAATGTTCAGCATATTGCAAGAGTGTGGGGGAAGGATTTAAAATGCCTATATATATATATATAAATATATATATATATATATTAAATATATATAAAATAAACTACTACTTGTACTACTATTCCTACTTTGCAGTTTTTCACTTATTGCAGGTCTTCAGGGTCCGGATCCCCCAAAATAAACGAGGGACTACTGTATTTGATTCCCAATCAAAACATGACATTTCTTGTAGTTTGTACATGTCTCAGGCGGGATGACCCCCTTCTTCTTCTTCCTTCTCCGTACAGAAACTGTACATTCTTTAGGTTTCTTGGCTGCTGCTCAACAACTCGAGCTTCAGCTCCCTCCACAGGTTTTCTACAAGACTGAGGTCTGGAGACCAGCTAGGCCACCATATATTTAATGTGTGGTGTTTTGAGTCATTCTCCTGCTGGAAGATCCATGTACAACTCAATTGAAGAAAGAAGGTCCTGGTCCAATATTTTACAGTACATGATCCTGTTCAGTAACAGAACAGTCCCAAACCATAAAGCTTCCACCTCTGTGCTTGGCTGAGGGTCTGGTGTTCCCAGCTCCTTTCTCCTCATAAACACAGCAGGTTAAGGTCATGCCAATGAACGGAGGCTCGGTTGTCTAAAATACCTCATTTATTAAATGACATGCAAATTAATTTGTAACTTTTGTACATTGTATTATCATCAGCTGGCATTCTGATTCTCTTCATTAAAAGACCAGTGATGTAAACACCAGAGACTGTCCATCTCATTACGTGAGCAAACCTACAGAACCAGCAGGAGATGAAGTCATTATTTCCCCTATTCTACGAGCCAACGCATTATTTTAAAGACCATCACATGAATAATGTTAATGATATGCCCCAAAAGTCCTACAATAGTTAAAATCCCACCTGAGGAAGTAAAATGACACCTGAAGATGAAGCTCTTGATTAGACAGTAAGGGGGAAAGCACCAAGAGTTAAACGCTGCTCATAGCTGGAGATCTGAAGGCTATCCCAGAATGCACTGGGAGAAAGGTGGAACAGGCGGGTAAGTGTCACAGGTTTGACAGCCGTATTTATCAAGGTACGAGCAAAGGCAACACTGGATCACTGAGTGTTGAGTCACTAAAAGGCATTTCAGTCATTGCTTTGGCTCCACGGTGATGGTAGTCTCCTGAAACACAGTGACATAACCAGTTGGACGTTTACCGGACGGAAAAGTGTTCAGGAAGTGAAAGTGTTCATGTGCCTTTATTCTCTTTTGTGCTATGCATGCCTTAAGTCTCGAGCCTTGTTTGACATTGTAAGTTTTTTTTGTACTTGTTTTTTCTATTAAAAAAAAAAAAAAAGTGTTCAGGAAGAGTTCAACGATTAAACTCAGCCACAAAGAGAATTTGTTTGTTTCTGGAAAAAGGCTGAGGTAAAATTAAAAAAGAACAAACAGAATCTTTCCCTTCAACATCCAAAAATAAGAGTAAAAAAAGAAAACTGGCACTTTTATGCTGTTTTTCCCGTTAACCGTGATGACAGACATGAGAAGTCGAAAACATTAGATTTAGGCACTTTTTTCATCAACAGCCAAACAAGCAACAACTTTAATTTGGTGTAAAGTCTCTCAATTTTTCTTTTAACTTTGAACATTTAAGCAAATGTTTTAAAGTCAATGTTTACAATCGAGCTTTGTTAAAAAACGTCCAACAGTTCGAGCCACTGTTCAGAGGATTTACAAAATCATTTAAAAACTGATGACAAACCCTGTAGGGACAAAAAGATCCCAGAAAATGAAGCTCAGATCTGAAAACACGTTCCTGCATTTATATATTTTTTGGCCTTTTTGCTCCACAGTAAAAAAGAAAGGAGGCACTGAGGTCAGATTTTTGTCTTTGTTGTTTTTCGAGCACTTTTAGGTCATTTTAAAGATCAGGTTGTGCTGCAGGTGTGTGAGATGTGTTAAAGTTAGATTCTACCTTCACTGCTACATTGCACATAATCAAAGAAGACAAACACAAGGACAGAAAGATGATTAGGAGTTGATCCATAAATTCAAATATTATTTACAAAAACAAGTGTTTTCCTTTTCATTCACATAGAAATGTTTCTATATTTCTTTTAGGCTCTTAGAAATGCGCACAAGAGAAAAAAGAGCTTCTGAAAGTTGTTAGTGCATCTTTTTTTCTTTTTGTTATAATTTCAAATACAATAAAAACGTATGGCTAATCAATAAAGTGTCTCTGTACAAAAGGGGTAGATCAGAAAGTATTATTAGACTTCATATCTACACATTTTCTGACAGCTCATTTTAGTATTTTATTTTGAAACAGTGTTCAGTACTCAGTGCTGTTACTGACGTGACATTCTGGCTTCTTGTGTGACACTGTGGAGCTCCTGTGACTTAAGACGCTTTGAAAACGTTCAAGGTTCATATTTTGGAAACCTGATGAAGGTACGAGGGGGTGGCTGTCACCTCAGCAATCTGCCATGTAACGCCCTAAAGACAAAGACATTTAGAGCTGAGGACAAGCTGAAACTAAGAAGGAGGGGGTGGAAATAGGACAGTAACAAACCTGTGGCAAATCTTTTCTTGTTGAGTGAAAGTCTGTATCTGGTCCCCTGCAGCTCCATGTCCACTCCTGACAGTGTGCTGCTGTCGTTCATGAACTGCATCGCCAGCGTGGACGGGCTTGAAGGACCGCTAGAGAGGTCGAACTTGGCCCTGAGAGACCCAGCGCCTGGGGTCCAACACAAACACACCTTTGTTATCATCATTTCCTCCAACATGGAAGCAGGAACAAAGATATTAAGACAAAAAATCACATAGAACTGTTGAAGCATCAATTATGATACTTCTTCTGTATTTTAATTTTGCTCCACATCACCACAGGTTTTACAGCGGACTGTGTTGTTTGGATCCAAACAGGACAGGTGTGACAGAATCGTTGGTTACATATTGTAACCCCAGATTCTATGAGTGTAAGCGTAGCCCTTTAAAGGCTGTCGCTATTGGGTTTACCCGCGCGCAGCGTGCAGAACACTGAAAAACGTCTAGTCCACGCCCACCTGCTGTGGGCCCCACCCGGTCCGCTATAAATTGCATCTGGACCGAAGCTCGACTCCCAAAGGCATACTCTTTTCTTCAGCCATTTGAGAGCCAGTGAGGCCTAGGTTTTAAAGGGCTACACTTACACTCATAGAATCTGGGGTTATAATACGTAACCAACGTTCTATTTCGTGAAAGCTATGCCCTTTAAAGGCTGTCACTATTGGGTTTAAAGGGCGAAGCAGGATATGGTCCATGCCTCACTGGGTCTGTCCGAGAACCATAACAAACACCCTGACAACTGCCTAAACCTCATTCTTTATTCAAGTGTAATTACGCACCATTGATCCATGCATCTGGTGCGTACTGGTTTACAACATATCAGACAATAGAGGAATAGGAAAAGGAAACATTTCCAATGAGGAAGAAGGAATTTTCCTGTTTGAAGGAATAATTATACAAAACAACGTCCACCAAATAATGACAGAAACAAGGCTGTTGTTTTGTCGATAAATGTTTTATTGTTGTTTTCCTTTCTTATTCTATTTTTCATAGTTGTTTGACTGTGAAAAATCACTCTGACATAACTCTGAGAACTGAATGTGTCAGTGAAGAGCTGGAGACATCTCGTAAATAAAAACGGATGAAGGGGTCGGTGATGACCATGAGGCCGCAGAGCAGATGTCCTGCACAGACATTCCTTTGTACAGAGCTGTGGAGGTTGAAATCCCCTGGTGGAATGAGCCCTGAATCCTTCAGGTGGTTGGAGACCAGAAGAACTGTAAGCATGTGAAATAGTTTCACATAACCAATGTGACAAACGCTGGGAAGATAAAGGTTGATCTTGTGATCGTTCCCTGAAATGTACAAACAACTGATCAGATTTATGCACCGCGGCTGTGCGTGTTACATAACACCTGAGCACACGTACTAGGCAGAGCAGGTGAAATTGTTCCTCCTCCGTAGTTTTGTGGGGAGGAGGACAGAACCCGTCCAGCGTAATGACTCTGGACCTGAACGAACTTGTTATGCTTTTGGGTATAAAATCAGGATTTGGCCGGAGTTCTGCTGAACTTCCATCTCCTTGAATTCTGAGACAAGAAGGAGCGATGGACAGACCTGACAAGTCGCTCACTCTTTGAGCTGACATCAGAGCTAATAACAAGGCTGTTTTAAATGACAGCTACTACAAAGATATCTGGTCCAAAGTCTCGAACAGATCTTTAGTTATTGCCCTGAGGACGAATTTTAAGTCCCACTGTGGTGCCAGAGCGCGTGTCACTGGACTGAGCCAGCGTGCACCTTTCAGAAACAATTTTGTTAAAGGGTGATTGAGAACTGTTCTATCATTGAAACCTTCATGACAGAAAGAGATCGCTGTAGCATACGTAAGTTTTAATTGTGCTGAAAGCTAAATTTCTGTCCAACAGCAGCTGCAAGTAGGATAAAATGCAGCCCAGGGGACATGAAGTCGGATCCACCTTTTTTTCTAGGCACAATCGCTGAAAAGCAACCTATTTAGAAGCGTAATCAGCTGTAGTGGATTTTGCGCATGCTCCCTGGATGGTGCATATTAATTTTTTAGAAAAACAGATGTTTTTCTAAGCGTTCTCGTTCAGCGACCAGACCCAAAGGTGTTGACTTATTATAGGAAAACTCCTAATTGCTCCTCCCGCCTGCAGGAGTGCATCCTCTCTCCACGGCAGCTTCCATGATTGACTCGTCAGCTGTTGCAGAACCGGGAACCACTGGGCGTTCGTGCATTCTGGGACGATCAGAATCATTGTCAGATTCTACTCTCTCACCCTCTCCAGCAGTGCTGGCAATAGGGGAACTGGGAGGAAGGCATAAATTAGCGTTTTTGGCCACGGTTTGTACACAAAAGCGTTCACTCCCAGTTGCGGGGCATCTAGTGGATTTAGGGAGAACAGAGCACACTGAGAGTTCTCCCGAGTGGCCATGAGGTCCACCTCCATTCTCTAGAACCTGCTCCAGATTTGTGAGATTAGATCTGGATGGAGACATCAATCCCTGTCCAGAGGGCCTCCTCTCAACATTACACCAGTCTTGGCCTCCCTACACTGGCTACCGGTTCATCTTCGAATCCAGTTCAAAATTCTCCTGTATGTCTACAAATCACTGAACAGTCTTGCCCCCGTCTATCTCTCTGATTTGCTACAGCCGTATGTCTCACCACGTGCTTTGAGGTCAGAGGACCAGTTACTTTTAAGAGGTCCAGGAACTCGCCTTAAGCGCAGAGGTGACAGGGCCTTCTCGGAGCAGTTCCAAGACTTTGGAACGTGTTACCTCTGCTCGTCAGACAGCCCCCCCCTCTCAGTTTTCAAATCCCGGTTAAAGACTCACTACTATTCTGTTGCTTTCAACACCAGGTGGTCTGTGTTTGGTTGTTTTATTTATGATCTGCAATGTTTTTATGTCTTTCGTTTTGTACTTCATTGTGAGTGTTGCCTGTTGTATGTTTGTTTGCTCAGCACTTTGGTTTGGCCTTGTTCCTGTTTAAAGTGCTTTATAAATAAAATGGTATGGTATGGTATAATATCTGCTCCTATGGATCTGCTCCTCTGTTTAGAAAGCCTGGGATGTAAACTGCTTTGATCGAGCGTAAGTGTGCGCACGTCCAGCAGAGCAGTTTCCTGGCTGTGTTCCGTAGCTGGGCTGAGCGTACGCCCCCATGGCGATTTATGTACGCTGCTACGGTTATGTTGTCTGTGTGGATCATCACGTGATGATCCTCGATCAGTGGGACAAAATGTCTGAGAACTTTTTGTACTATGAAAAATGTGAGAAGACGTGTTGGCCGGCCACACACCTCCTATCCTTTGTGACAGGCAAGTCTCTCCCCAGCCGGAGAGGGACGTATCTGTGAACACTGATGTGAATGATGTCACTTTGCCCAGGGAAACTCCTTCTGACACGTTCAAGGGGTTCCCCCAGTGGTTCAGATCCGCTTTCACAGATAAGAGGACGGTGTTCAGATGCCGTTTGTGACGTACAGGGTCGACTTTCAGTCGATTGAACCATCTTTGCAGGAGGCGCATAAACAATAACCCTAGCGGCACAACCACATACGCAGCTGATATCATTCCTAATAATTTCATGACTGTTAGCGTTGTTAATGTTCTGAGAGGCCGGACAAACTGAAGCAGTGACATCAGAGATTCCCCCCTCTGTTCTGACAGAACAGTTGTCATGCTCACTGAATTTAGATTCACTCCCAAGAATGTGATTCATTGTGATGGAATTATTGAGCTCTTCTCCCAATTTATGGTGAATCCCAGATTAGACTAGCCTGGCCCTCGCCATTCCTACGCAGCTCCGCTCAATTCTATTTTCCCTTCACTGCTGGGTCTGGGACTTCTTCCATAGACAAGGATTTCTCCGGTAGATTTTTGACCGGACCAATCAGAGAACAGAAGGGGCTGAGTTTTTGGCCCCTAACCCATGCCCCCACCTGTCCCAGCGCGCAGCCAGCGAGCATCCGCATGTTCTCATTCAAAGCGATGCAGGACTGTTTTATATGTGACACAAATGTATTAATTTCCCCTTCTTAATCCCTTATCTGGAGTTTTCTTTTGCCAAAAGTCAAGTGATCGTTCCTCCCTCCCTCCTCCTCCCCCTCTGCCGAGTGCAATGAGGAAATGCCTCAGGTTGTCACGAGAGAATTAAACTAGGATTTTACGTTGCTACCCGAGTCCCTGCAGATTTTCTGGTCTTCTGGTATGCTGGACCAGAGCTCCATGGTTTTATTTTTATTTTTTTAATAATGTTTTATTAACATATAAACACAGAATATGCAGCGGCAGCGAGAGAAAATGCAGCAGGAGGCAGAACTGATGTCAACTTCACCAGAGCATGGGAAGCAGACCATATACACTTGGACTAAGCCCCTCTATTTGTAACTGGGTACTAGACTTCTTAACAGACAGACCACAGTCCGTGAAGATCCACAACTTCTCCTCCTCCACCATAACCCTCAGCACTGGCTCTCCTCAAGGATGTGTGCTGAGCCCCCTTCTGTTCACTCTGCTCACATATGATTGTACAGCCACACTTCCAGGCTGTCATATTGTTAAGTTTGCAGATGATACAGCGGTGGTGGGATGCATCACAAACAATGATGAGTCCAGCTACAGACAGGAGGTGGAACACCTGGAGAGCTGGTGCAAAGAGAATAATCTTCACATGAATGTGAAGAAGACAAAGGAGATGATTGTGGACTTCAGAAGGAACAAACACACCCACGCCCCACTGAAAATAGGTGGGTCTGCAGTGGAAGTGGTCTCCAGCTACAAATACTTGGGTGTACACATGAATGATAACCTCAGCTGGAGCAACAACACCACCAGCCTGATAAAGAAAGGTCATCAGAGACTCTACTTCCTCAGACGGCTGAGACGTGCTGGTCTGAGCAGCCCAGTTCTCACCTCGTTCTACAGGTGTGCAGTGGAGAGCGTCCTGTGCTCCAGCATCAACGTGTGGCATGGAGGCTGCACAGTTGAAGAGAGGAAAGCTCTACAGAGAGTGGTGAAGGCTGCACAGAAGTCTGTTGGAGTCAGTCTCCCCACCATCACAGACATTTACACCTCTAGATGCAGGAAAAGAGCCACCTGCATCATGAAAGACCTCACTCATCCAGCACACTCACTCTTTGCCCCACTCCCCTCAGGACGGAGGTTGAGGAGCATCAAGTGTAGAACCACTAGACTGAGGAACAGCTTCTACCCTGAGGCTGTTAGACTCATGAATAAATAAAAATAAAATAAAAAATAAACACTGCAAAATATCACATTGTGCTGATGCTGATCTGTTTTCTTGTTGCTGTGTGCATCTGTGTTCATCTGTGACCATCTGCTCATACAAACTCATGTTCGTGCCGCTGTTTATTCCCACTATATTAGGCTTAGTGTATTAATAGTTGATGTTTTTCTTAGTTAATTCTAGATGTTATTACTGTTTTTCTCTTGCATTTGTTGTTGGATGTAACTGGGACCCCGTGTACATAATCTCGTTTTCATCACATGTACCACATGCGGTGCAAATGACAATAAAGACTCTCTGACTCTGATATATGGCTCTGAAGGGGAGGGAGCAGAATGCTTTTCCCTGTTCAAAACTTTCTAAGATCCAATGGTTTTGTTCCTCAGCAGAGGCCACACCTCCAGCAAGAATCGGTTCTCTATGGAGAAAGTCCAGACCCTAGTCCGAAGCGAAGTGAAAGACAAGGGTCTGGTTTTAACCAGGCTAAGATGAGACAGATGTTTCACTAAAACAACTGTTTATGTCTCTGCCTCTTTTCTGGACAAAGATAACAGCAGAAGATCGTCCAGATAAAACTGGATTTTTCATACCTCTCGTTCGAAATGGTTGAAGAGCTGCCTCCATGCATTTTGAAAACGTGCGTGGAGCGAGGGCATACCTAAAGGGGAGGCGGTTGTATTGATAACAAGCCCCTTGAAAGGAAAAACGTAAGAACTTTCTGTGTTAGTTTATTATTGGGATGTGAAAATATGCATCCTTCAGATCTATTGACACAAACCACTCCCCTTTTGCCACATATTCGAGAACACGTTTCCCAGTAAGCATGTGAAAAGGCCGTTCCATGATGAATTTGTTAAAGGCTGAAAGATCCACAATTGGTTTGAGCCCCCGACTTCTTCGGAACCAGGAAGTACCAGGATTAAAAACCGGCTTCCTCCTCTCCTGGAGGAACTCTGGAAATCACATATTTTTCTAGGAGCTCCATAATACACCTTGTCCTAAGGATGTTAACTTGGTTTCTAACACTCGGTTGAATTTTGGTAGTGTTTTCGCAAACTATAGAGTGTAACCCTTGTGGATTAAACGATGCAGCCACTTGTTCAAACTGCAAGTTTCCTGCCACGCTGTATATTGAAAGTGGGAGCGCGTGAATGTTTTGTCTCGTGAGGGAGAATAAATGAGCCTCTACCGCCGTCAAGTTGGCATTGCCCACACTGACCCATGGGAGGCTGGCGTGACAAGGGCCGTTTATTAGATTCTGCGTAACGGTTCTTACAATGTTCCCTGGCTATGCTCGGTTGTGTAGAAGGACCTGCGATAGCGGGTGAACAAAACAAGTGCCACTTCCGTGGGGGTTCGCTTTCAGCGCTCACTTTTGTCAGACTGACAGGAGAGAAGGGCAAGTAACCCCTGCATAAATATCTCACTTTAACTGCAATTTCATGTTTCTTACCTGAGTATGTGGGGACAGAAAAGTCCTTGTGTCATTTGGACAATATCTTATTGTTAAACATCTTACCACTTTGTGTTTTCTGACAGCTGTCAGCGCTCGTCTCCTCTGACAGGCAAGGAGGCGGGGCTGATGGGTAAATGGTAAATGGAGATTATTTATATAGCACTTTCAAGTCCCTATGAGGGGCCCCAAAGTGCTTTACAATACCAACCATCCACCCATTCATATACACATTCATACACCGGTAGCGGCAGACTACCATGCAAGGTGCTTTCCAGTCCTACCGGGAGCAACTCAGTGTTAAGTGTCTTGCCCAAGGACACAATGACACATGGTGTAGGGAACCGGGATTCGAACAGCCAACCTTCCGATCGGGGGACGGCTGCCATTACCACCACGCCACGGCCGCCCCTTGTGCATGGAGAGTTCACTGAGCGCAGCTGCACCGGCTCCCGTTTGTGTTTCATTACACCAAAACAGTTTTTCATTTTGTTTACCTTTGAAAAGTTGCCTTAGGTCAACCTTTTCATTAGGTGTGGAGGATGTGTTTATAAAAGACGGAAGAGATTAATTCATCATGTCTGAATGAAAAACTCCGCTTTTTGAGAGAGTTTTTTTTATTTTTCTCTTTAAAACCACTGCTCATTTCATCAAACACCCCCCCTGCAAACCGTCATTTCTTAAACTGTCTTCTCTGTGTATCCTGTGTCTGGTTCAACCATGAAGTCTGATTTCGACCTCTGCCTCAGAATGTCTCAGGTCTCTGATGCATCTGGGACGTTTGTCCTCTGGGGGAGGCTGATGGGGAGCCTCATAAAAAATTGCAGCGGCCGTGGAGCGTCTCTGCTGCTGGCGGTGGAGCCTGCTTTGATCTCGCCAGCGGCCAGGTGTCCAAGCAACGCAGGAGTCTGCTCGGGGGAGGGTCAGGTGTTTCTGCACCTGCTCCAGGGTGTCAGATAAGGACTGCAGCTGATTCAGGACCAACTGGAAATAGGGACCGAAGAGGCATTCTGGGAACACAGGACCCTCCAGGAGTTCCTTTTTAACATCCTCTGGAATGGACGGAGACAGTTTCAGCCACATCTGTCTCTGCAACAACATTGCCCAGGATGAGATGCGGGCGGAGCACGTCACAAGCGTTACACACAGTTTGGTGATCGTGTCCGCTGCCGTGCCGATCTTGTCCGGTTCTGTGGAGAATGGGTTCGATTCCTTTGCCTCCTTAGCAGTGCTAAGGGCTAACAGAGTGATGCTGTCAGTTACTGCCCCCACCTGCAACGAGCACTGATGGATTTTGTCCGTCAGCTTCGCGGTGAGCTGGTCACGTGGGATGGTGGGGTGATACGCCGGCCGACGTGTTTCGCCGCTCTCACTCCGGAGACAGCCGAAAAGCTGGGTTCTAGGGGAAGGACGGTGGGGAAGCCCTGGTCCGTGAGCCCTTCAACCTTGGTGATGGCCACGTAAGAGGTGACAGGAGCCCTCAGCTTCAGGGGGTCGTTGGCTGAACCCCGGAGTAGGACGGACACGGCCAGGAAACAGGGCCAGACCGGGTCCCGGTGTCCGCTGTGCTGGGCGGTAAACCTTCCTGCCAAAAGGGTTGACGTGGCTTGGATCGCTTTTTCGGGTAGTTACAGATCGCAGGCTCTCGCCGACCTCCCAATTATCTCCGGGAGAACGAGGAGCAGAGTGGTGGATGACCCCTGGGCGCTCGGGGAGGACGACCATTGAAGGCAGCACCGGCTCCAAACCTCCTGAAAGGCAGGATGGAGCGCGGCTGCTAGTTGTTTCAGCTTCAGAGGGGGACGTGTTCGCAAACTCCGTGTCCAGCGAGTCTAAAAAAATAGTCGAGCGAACAGTCCCTCCTCAGTTGAAACTCGTACTCCTTAGAGGAAAAGAACTCAAACCTGCGTTGCTTCTCCTCAGCCGAAATTTTTTTACAGGCTGGGCAGGAGAAGAGCGGATCCAGAGCTTGCCAAGCATGGTCAGCTCCCAGGCAGCTTTCGCAGAAGGCGTGAAGGTCTGTTGACAAGATGTAGCCCGACTGGCACACGACGCACAGATGGATGGTCTTCTTAGTTGAAGTCATCGTTGTAGAAGTAATGTGTTCTTTGCGTTGGCTGAAGAAAAACGGGAGTCGAGCTCCGGTCCAGATGCAATTTATAGCAGACCGGGTGGGACCCACATCAGGTAGGCGTGGACTAGAAGTTTTTCAGTGTTCAACGCGCTGTGCGCGGGTAAACCCAATAGCGACAGCCTTTAAAGGGCGTAGCTTACACGAAATAGAACATAGACTGTGGATCTGAACAGCATTCACATGATCTTATGACACAAAAACAGTACCATACCATACCATTTTATTTGTAAAGCACTTTCAACAGGAACAAGTCCACACCAAAGTGCTGGACAAACAAACAAACAAACAAACAAACAACAGGCAACACACAATGAAGTACAACATGAAAGACATAAAAACATTGCAGATCATAAATAAAACGATCAAGTACATATGAGCTGGTGTTGAAAGCAACAGAATAGTAGTGAGTTTTTAACCGGGATTTGAAAACTGTGAGGGAGGGGGCCTGTCTGACAGGTAGAGGTAACTCATTCCAGAGCCTTAGGCCTGCTACGGAGAAGGCCCTGTCACCTCTGCGCTTCAAGCGAGTTACTGGAACTCTTAAAAGTACCTGGTCCTCTGACCTCAAAGCACGTGGTGGGACATATGGGTGAATAAACTCCGAGAGATAGGCGGGGGCGAGGCTGTTCAGTGATTTGTAAACGTACAGGAGAATTTTGAACTGGACTCTAAGATGAACCGGTAGCCAGTGCAGGGAGGCCAAGACTGGTGTAATGTGCTCTCTTCTGCGTGTACTGGTTAAAAATCGGGCTGCTGCGTTCTGAACCAGTTGTAATCGTGCAATGGTGGCCTGACTGACGCCAAGCAGAAGTGAATTGCAGTAATCAAGCCTAGATGTAATAAATACGTGAATTACCGTCTCCAGGTTATTTTTGGAAAGTATGGGCTTCAGCTTGGACAGTCGCCTCAGCTGGAAAAAACAGGATTTAACGATCAAATTTACATGGCTGTTGAGTTTCATGGAGGGATCCATTATCACTCCCAGATTCGTGACATTTTGTTTTTCAGACAGGGGTAGAGCGGAAAGGTCGATGCAGTGGTTCGAGGTTGTGTCATTGGGAAGGAACAGTATGGCTTCAGACTTCTTATCAGTGAAACTTAAGAAATTTAAAGCCATCCAGTCCCTAATGTCAGCCAGGCAGTCGAGCAAAGGCTGAATAGAGCATGTTCCATTTTGTCTTAGGGGAAGATAAATTTGACAGTCATCGGCGTAGAAGTGGAAGGGTATGTTGTGTTTCTGGAAAATAGCACCAAGTGGCAGCAGGTATAAGGAGAATAAGAGAGGACCCAGGATGGACCCCTGCGGTACCCCCCATTTAAGAGCCGCCACTGCAGAGCTAAAATCATTGATGGAGACACAAAAGGATCTGTCAGAGAGGTAGGATCTGAACCAATTGAGGGCTGACCCTGTGATGCCCACCCATTGCTCCAACCTAGCAATGAGGATCTCATGGTCGATGGTGTCAAACGCGGATGAGAGGTCCAATAGGACCAGCAACACAGACAACCAGTGTCTGTGGATAGGAAGATGTCGTTAAAAACCTTCAGTAAGGCAGTCTCAGTGCTGTGGAGAGATTTGAAGCCAGATTGGAATAGCTCGGGGATAGCGTGATCCTCCAGGAAGCACTTCAACTGGGACTCAACTATTTTCTCTAGGAGCTTAGATACAAATGGGAGTCTGGAGACAGGCCTGAAGTTGGATACTACTGAAGGGTCGAGGTTTGTTTTTTCAGGAGAGGTTGAACAGCAGCATGTTTTAATGATTTTGGCACCACACCCGAGGATAGACTGCTATTTACAATAGAGAGAATGGAGGGACCTAGAGTGTGAAAAACCTCCTTTAGTAACCGAGGGGGGACCACATCAAAGGGGGAACCAGAAGGTTTCAGGTTGCACATGACCTGCTCTAGAGAGGACAGAGAGATTGGTTCAAAATAGTCAAATATAGCAACAGATTGAGGTGGAATGGATGGATCATGAGTTGGAGGAGAAATGAGAGCCCGGGTGGTCGCAATTTTATCCAAAAAGAAATGTTGGAAGTTCTCGCACAGCTCAGTCGAGACTTCCAGGGGTGATTGTTCAGTGAGGTGGAGGACAGAGTTTAGGGTTGAGAACAGAAATTGAGGATTGCGAGAGTTTGCAGCAATGATATCAGAGAAGTATTGGGATTTTGTAGTCTTTACTGCTTTCAGATATCGGCGCCAGCTCTCTTTTACCATCTGAAAAGAGACCCGCAGTCTGTCTTTTTTCCATTTTCTCTCCGCCCTCCTACATTGTTGCCTAACAGCTCTGGTCACGTCATTCAGCCACGGTTCTGCTCTGAGTTTTGGTCTCCTAGATTTAATAGGAGCTACTTGATCCAGAGCCCTTAAACAAACAGAGTCAAACTGGTTTGTCAGCTCCTCAGTGCTGGAGAGGAACAATGGGGGCTGAATTAACATGTCATTGTTGTAAACCTCAGTGAAACGTGCGGCAGTTAAGTGGTTAAAATTCCTGCCTTTACGTGCAGGAATGCATGTCTTAGGAGTTACATGGGGGAGGGTGAACTGAAACTTGACTGGCATATGGTCTGAAAATACATTGTCTCCTATTTCAAGGTTTGAAACAGTCACATCACATGTTAAAACAAGATCCAGTAAGTGTCCGCGCTGTTGGGTGGGAGAGTCCACATGTTGTGTTAAATTAAATGAGTCCAATAAATCTAAAAAGTCCTTAACCATGGGCTTCTCAGGACAACACACATGCAAGTTGAAGTCGCCTAAAATGATGACCCGAGAATATTTAGCTGTAATTTCAGCCAGAAAATCAGAAAACTCACTGATGAAATCTTTAGAACGATGTGGATGGTAAACAAGAGCACATAAAGTTACAGGTGAATGGCCTAGTTCAAAAACAATCAGCTCAAAACTAGAGCAGGGGACTGGGATGGGTAGTTGTTTATAGGGCTGGGCCATATCATATCGTTTACGATAATACCGGTAAAAATAGCTTGCCCGGGCAAAAAAAAGATATCATGATATGCTAATTTCATGACGTGATACATAAGGACGCCCCGTCCCCCAACCGAGCGCTTCAATCTGAACTGCGCACCTCTCTTCCACCAGTCTGTACTGGTGCTAAAATGAGAAAAACAAACCGCGCGTCGTGTCAGCTTCTGTCCCCTGGCTGCTCTGAACAGCAGGTAGAGGATCAAATGCCCCCACCCACCCCCACCCCACTGAGCAGTCGCGCTGCGGGCTGGTCTCCCCTCGCTCTGCAAACTGTCTCTATAAACACGCGCGGCTCTCCACGAACCAAGACAAAACCACAGTGAGTTATTTTCAAGTTGGAAGTTGGATATTCGAGCTCCGTGTCTTCATCAGTGCGTTGCTCTCGTCAGTCCACTTCATGGAGTCTGATTTCGGGCAGCCGCGCTGAGTCTGCCCCTATTCAGAGACGTCATGGTTCACTTAGGGACCGTCAACAAATTTTCGACCGTGTCACTCTTTAGAAACAAAGAATAATATATTTTACATGGAGAGTGATTTAGGAAACTACACCTGAACTTTAGTTTTTGTGGTGGTTTTTGTTTATCAATCAATCAATCAATCTTTATTTATAGAGCCCTTTTCAGCAGCCAGAAGGTGCACAAAGTGCTGAACAATACAGAAATAAAACAAACAATAAAAAATAACCCCCTCCCTGGGCTGCCACCTTACCGTGGTGGAGGGGTTTGAGTGTCCCAATGATCCTAGGAGCTATGCTGTCAGGGGCTTTATGCCCCTAGTAGGGTCACCCAAGGCAGACAGGTCCTAGGTGAGGGACGAGACAAAGCGCAGCCCACAAGACCCCTTATGATGAATAATATAAATGGAAACAATGTTCCCTCGCCCGGACGCGGGTCACCGGGGCCCCACTCTGGAGCCAGGCCCGGAGGAGGGGCACGTTGGCGAGCGCCTGGTGGCCGGGCTTTCACCCATGGAGCTCGGCCGGGCACAGCCCGAAGAGGAGACGTGGGTCCCCCTTCCCATGGGCTCACCACCTATGGGAGGGGCCAAAGGGGTCGGGTGCAATGTGGAATGGGTGGTGGCCGAGGGCGGGGACCCTGGCGGTCTGATCCTCGGCTACAGAAGCTGGCCATTGGGACATGGAATGTCACCTCTCTGGTGGGGAAGGAGCCTGAGCTAGTGTGTGAGGTTGAGAGGTTCCGGCTAGAAATAGTCGGACTCACCTCAACGCATGGCTCTGGCTCTGGAACCAGTTTCCTTGAGAGGGGTTGGACACTCTTCCACTCTGGAGTTGCCCCTGGTGAGAGGCGCCGAGCAGGAGTGGGCATACTTGTTGCCCCCCATCTTGGTGCCTGTACGTTGGGGTTCACCCCGGTGAACGAGAGGGTAGCCTCCCTTCGCCTACGTGTGGGGGGACGGGCTCTGACTGTTGTTTGTGCCTATGCGCCAAACGGCAGCGCAGATTACCCACCCTTTTTGGAGTCCTTGGAGGGGGTATTGGAGGGTGCGCCTCCTGGGGACTCCCTTGTTCTGCTGGGGGACTTCAACGCTCACGTGGGCAATGACAGTGAGACCTGGAGGGGTGTGGTTGGGAGGAACGGCCCCCCTGATCTGAACCCGAGTGGTGTTTTGTTGTTGGACTTCTGTGCTCGTCATGGATTGTCCATAACGAACACCATGTTCAGGCATAAGGGTGTCCATATGTGCTCTTGGCACCAGGACACCCTAGGTCGCAGTTCGATGATCGACTTTGTTGTCGTCTCATCTGATCTGCGGCCGCATGTCCTGGACACTCGGGTGAAGAGAGGGGCGGAGCTGTCAACTGACCACTACCTGGTGGTGAGTTGGCTCCGATGGTGGGGGAGGATGCCGGTCAGACCTGGCAGACCCAAACGTATTGTGAGGGTCTGCTGGGAACGTCTGGCAGAGTCTCCCGTAAGACGGAGCTTTAACTCCCACCTCCGGGAGAGCTTTGAACACGTTCCGAGGGAGGCGGGGGACATTGAGCCAGAGTGGGCCATGTTCCGCGCCTCTATTGTCGAGGTAGCTTATCAGAGTTGTGGCCGCAAGGTTGTTGGTGCCTGTCGTGGTGGCAACCCTCGAACCCGGTGGTGGACACCGGCGGTGAGGGCTACTGTCATGCTGAAGAAGGAGTCCTATTGGAGTCAGTTGGAGTCTGTTGGAGTCAGTCTCCCCACAATCACAGACATTTACACCTCCAGATGCAGAAAAAGAGCGACCTGCATCATGAAAGACCTCACTCATCCAGCACACTCACTCTTTGCCCCACTCCCCTCAGGACGGAGGTTGAGGAGCATCAAGTGTAGAACCACTAGACTGAGGAACAGCTTCTACCCTGAGGCTGTTAGACTCATGAATAAATAAATAAAAAATAAACACTGCAAAATATCACATCATACTGATGCTGATCTGTTTTCTTGTCGCTGTGTTCATCTGTGACCATCTGCTCATACAAACTCATGTTCGTGCTGCTGTTTATTCCCACTATATTAAGCTTAGTGTATTACTAGTTGATGTTTTTCTTAGTTAGTTCTAGATGTTATTACTGTTTTTCTCTTGCATTTGTTGTTGGATGTAACTGGGACCCCGTGTACATAATCTCGTTTTCATCACATGTACCACATGCGGTGCAAATGACAATAAAGACTCTCTCTGACTCTATTGGGCCTTTTTGGCCTGTGGGACCCCGGAAGCAGCTGATAGGTACCGACAGTCCAAGCGGCATGCAGCTCGGGTGGTTGCTGAGGCAAAAACTCGGGCGTGGGAGGAGTTTGGAGAGAACATGGAGAATGACTTCCGTACGGCTTTGAGGCGATTCTGGTCCACCATCCGGCGTCTCACGGGGGAAAGCGGTACGCGACCAACACCATTTATGGTAGGGATGGCGTGCTGTTGACCTCAACTCGGGATGTTGTGAGTCGGTGGGCAGAGTACTTCGAAGACCTCCTCAATCCTACTGGCACGTCTTCCACTGAGGAAGCGGAGCCTGGGGACTTTGGGTCGGGCTCTCCAATCTCTGGTAGCTGAGGTCACCGAGGTGGTTAAAAAGCTCCGCGGTGGCAGGGCTCCGGGGGTGGATGAGATTCGCCCTGAGTTCCTTAGGGCTCTGGATGTTGTGGGGTTGTGTTGGCTTACACGACTCTGCAATATCGCGTGGACATCGGGGGCAGTTCCCTTGGATTGGCAGACTGGGGTGGTGGTTCCTCTATTCAAAAAGGGGGACCGTAGAGTGTGTTCCAACTATAGGGGGATCACACTCTTAAGCCTCCCTGGTAAGGTCTATTCAGGGGTTCTGGAGAGGAGGGTCCGTCGGATAGTCGAACCTCGGATTCAGGAGGAACAGTGTGGTTTTCGTGCTGGTCGTGGAACACTGGACCAGCTCTACACCCTCAGCAGGGTCCTGGAGGGTGCGTGGGAGTTTGCCCAACCAGTTTACATGTGCTTTGTGGACTTGGAAAAGGCATTCGACCGCGTCCCTCGGGGGGTTCTGTGGGGGGTACTCCGGGAGTATGGGGTACCAGGCCCATTGATATGGGCTGTTAGGTCCCTGTATGACCGGTGTCAGAGCTTGGTCCGCATTGCCGGCAGTAAGTCAGGCTCGTTTCCAGTGAGAGTTGGACTCCGCCAAGGTTGCCCTTTGTCACAGATTCTGTTCATAACTTTTATGGACAGAATTTCTAGGCGCAGCCAAGGTGTTGAGAGGATCCGTTTTGGTGGCCTTAGAATCGCTTCTCTGTTTTTTGCAGATGATGTGGTCCTATTGGCTTCATCAGGTCGTGATCTACAGCTTTCGCTGGAGCGGTTTGCAGCCGAGTGTGATGCGGCCGGGATGAGGATCAGTTCCTCCAAATCCGAGGCCATGGTCTTGAGCCGGAAAAGGGTAGAGTGCCCTCTCCAGGTCGGGGAGGAGGTCCTGCCCCAAGTGGAGGAGTTTAAGTATCTGGGGTCTTGTTCACGAATGAGGGAAAACTGGAGCGTGAGATCGATAGGCGGATAGGTGCAGCATCCGCAGTGAAGCGGGCGCTGTACCGGTCTGTCGTGGTGAAGAGAGAGCTGAGTCGAAAGGCAAAGCTCTCAATTTACCGATCGATCTACGTTCCCACCCTCATCTATGGTCATGAGCTTTGGGTTGTGACCGAAAGAACGAGATCTCGGATACAAGCGGCTGAAATGAGTTTTCTCCGCAGGGTGTCTGGACTCTCCCTTAGAGATAGGGTGAGAAGCTCAGTCATCCGGGAGGGACTCGGAGTAGAGCCGTTGCTTCTCCACATCGAGAGGAGCCAGTTGAGGTGGCTCGGGCATCTGGTTAGGATGCCTCCTGGTAGGGGTGGGCGATATGGCTCAAAAATTATATCGTGATATTTCAGAGTATTATCACGATAACGATAAATTTCGTGATATGACCCAAAAAAAAAATAATCAAATGTATTTATTTGACAAAATTAACTTAACATGTTGCTTTGCAGTATTATATAAAATTTTAAAAAACAACAAGGGGTAATTTTACTGAAATTACTTTATTTAGTAAAGTATTTAGTCTCCAAGTAAAACTACACCTGCACTTTAGTTTTTGTGGTGGTTTTTTAATCTATATTTTGTGCAGACTTTTTCAATCTAAATAACAGATCATTTTTAAAGTATATATTTTTTTCAGAGATTACCTGGCTAACATCAGTCTGTCAGGAGATGTGGCAGAGTGAAGAAATATGTTTATAAAAAATGTTACATACAGCTCCTTTAAATGAGCTGTAACTTCTACAAGTTGATCAGCTGACCTTCATGTTTCAGCTTCATCTGTTCATGCAGGAACGTGTGTCATTCCTCTGATTCATTTTTTTAACTGATCTGTGTCTGATGTGGACGGACTGTGGAGCCGCGTGTGTTTTTTACACAGTTTACAGCGGGGACACGAAGCGAAAGACATGCAGCACTGAGCGGAGCAGGGCGGGGGAGGAGGGGACAGCTGTCTGTGCCGGCTGCAGAGCAGGGGGGAGAGAAGTTGAGACGCGCGCGCGTTGTTTTTAACATTTTAGCAGTAACTAATTAGCGTTTTACACCAGTAGACTGGTGATGGGGAGGTGCGCAGTTGTTTAAAGCGCTCGGGTGTTAGGGGCGGGGCGCCCTGACGTATTACGTCATGAAATTAGCATATCATGATATAAGTTTTTTGCCCGGGCAAGCTTTTTATACCGGTATTACCGGTAACGATATGATATGGCCCAGCCCTAGTTCAGTTTAATTCTCAGTGTTTGTGTTGTAAACTTTGTGGTGCTGAATAAATAAATAAATAAAAAATAAACCTGGTGTCTTCATTTTCACAGCACGTTACGCACTGTTTAAAAAATGTAACGAGTCCAGATAGATACTGTAGTTCAGATAAATTTAAACATCTCCCACGCCAACATAAATACTGTTTATTATTGTTAAACTGTTATATTTTGCAGCGTGACACGTGAAATGTCAGACTGTCCGCGCGTGCGTGCTGCGTGCATGTGTTCAAACAAAAGCTCCACGGGAGATGTTTACATTATCAGCGGGGGGTCTGCGAAAAACTTCCACCTTGAGAGCAGGGTCAGAAAAGTATCGGAGTCATCGAGGGGGGCCAGCAGCGTCGTGTAGGCGATAAGCAAAGTCGCAAAGAGAAAGTAGCGGTTACACTCAAAATACGCGCCGTGTAAACTGGCCCTAAGAGTCAGGTGTTTTCAATCAATGGATGATGATCAGGTGTGAGTGGACACCCTGTTTGATTTAAAGAACAGGATCTATCAAAGTCTGCCTTTCACAACATGTTTGTGGAAGTGGATCAAGGAGATTTCTGAGGACCTCAGAAAAAGAGTTGTTGGTGCTCATCAAGATGGAAAAGGTTACAAAAGATCACTTCAAAAGCAAGGTGTGGATTAGTCAGCGAGGTCTCAAAGGAGCCCAGGGTCATTTCTAAGCACCTGAAGGTCTCTCTCACATTGACTAATGTTGATGTTCATGAGTCCACCATCAGGAGACACTGAACAACAATGATGCATGGCAGGGTTGAAGAAGGAAGCCACTGCTCTCCAAAAAGAACGTTGCTGCTCGTTTGCAGTTTGCTAAAAGTCACATGGACAAGCCAGAAGACTGTTGGAAGAATGTTTTGTGGACAGTGAGACCAGAATAAAACTTTTTGGTTTAAATGAAAATTGTTCTGTTTGGAGAAAAGAGAAATCTGCATTCCTGCATAAGAACCTTATCCCATCTGTGAAACATGGTGGTGGTAGTTTCATGGTTTGGACCTGTTTTGCTACATCTGGACCAGTACGGCTTGCCTTCATTGATCATGGAACAATGAATTTTGAATTATATCAGAATTCTAAAGGAAAATGTCAGAACATCTGTCCATGAAGTGAATCTCAAGAGACGATGGGTCATGCAGCAACACAATGACCCTCAGCACACACAAGATGTTCTACCAACGAATGGATCAAGAAGAATAAAGTTCATGTTTTGGAATGACCAAGTCAAAGTCCCAACCTTAATCCAATCCAGATGTTGTGGAAGGATCTGAAGCAGCAGTTAATGTGAGGAAACCACCAACATCCAGAGTTGAAGCTGTTCTGTACAGAGGAATGGACTAACGTTCCTCCAAGAAGGTGTGCAGGACCTCAATAAATAAATAACCAAGTTTAATATTTTTGTCTCATTTGTTTAACTGGGTTCTCTTTAGCTACTTTTCAGACTTTTGTAAAAATCTGATGATGATTTAGGTCTTATTTATGCAGAAATATAAGAAATTATAAGGAGTTCACAAACATTCAAGCACCACTGTGTATGTCAACTGGCACCCTAATCATTTGAGGAAACTTTACTTTCTAGTTTGAACACTACTTAAAAGTATACTAAAGTTCATGCTCAATAATGGGCCGTGTACTTTCAGGCAGTTTGTTTTTTCATTTGAAACAAAAACAAAAGAAGTCAACTCCTCTGAGGCAGCCTTGCCAAAGCGACCACCATCAAACTGGGGGGGGTGTTCACTCTGGGAGTGAGCTGTTTGTGGTGGCACTCAATTTGTTGGTAGCTCCTCAGATTGAGAAGTCCATTGGATGAAGGATGAAACATCTCGGGGGGGTTGAGAAACCGTCCAGATGACCTGACTGAACATTGTTGGATTATTACCTGGATTATTGAGCATGAACTTTAGTATACTTTTAAGTAGTATTCAAACTAGAAAGTAAAGTTTCCTCAAATGATTAGGGTGACCAGTTAAATCATATCCTGTTCTCAAATGATTGAGGTTGCAGATGAATCTTTAGTGGCCAAGGCCACCATTTGTCACCCTCTGGCTCCTCCACTGCACCTGTCGTGGATGAAGTTGCTTCCTTCTCTTGCCAGGATCCGTCACTCTGCTCTGCCTGAGACAAAAACAAAAGACCTCCCTCTGTTCTTCTACACTGTAACTCCTCCCCGTTTGAATATCTTGCAATAAAATCATTCAAGTTTTTTGACATTCTCTGTTCAGTTCCAGTCCAGAAAAATACTCATCTCCAAAACTACAAACATTCACTGTTCAACTCCCTCAGCGGTGGGGGGGACACCGGCGCACTGCTCATTTTCTCTGTTTGAGAAACATTAGATCTATAAGTCAGTTCTAATTATCTGTTCAGAACATAATTTATTCAAAACAATACTAAAGGTTTTATTCAGCTTAATGTTTCAACAGCTGGAGATAAGAGTTTTTAGATGACTTCTCAATAAAGTCATGAAAATGGATTCAAGACCCGATCGTCAAAAAGTTTTAATTAATTTGAACAACCCCCTCCCTAAAAACATCTGTTATCTGTTGAGATTTGATTTTATGTTTATTCATTCATTTTAAAAGAACAATACAAAACAGTTTCATCAGGTACAAGAATACAAGTAAGATAAAATGAAAGGAGCAGAAAGAAGATGAAATCTTAATATCTGCCCCTTATATGAGATGAAGATGATGATCCCATCTTCCTCCTGTCCTCCCTGTCCACAGACGCTGAGCTCGGAGTTGGCCGAGGCTCGGGACGACACCAAGAAAACCCAGAACGACATGCTGCATGCTGAGAACGTCAGGGCAGGAAGAGACAAGTACAAAACCCTGCGCCAGATCCGCCAAGGCAACACCAAGCAGCGTGTGGACGAGTTCGAATCCATGTGAGCCGGTCGACGCTCAGGAGAGACCCGTGGTCTTGTTGCCATGTCATCGCCTCACTTGTGAAAGCCTGCTTCAGCTCCAGGCTCCTGTGCTTTATTGTTTGTGTCTGCCCAGGAGAAAGATCAGCTGCGGGGCTTCAGGCCCCTCGAAGCTCGGCCTGGGAGCAGCTTTTTAGACCTTAACCCTGAACCCAATGAAAGCACACTTTTTATATATATTTAACAATGGCAAGCAGCATACTCCCCTCCCATGTACATTTCTAGTCAAATTAATGCTTGCACGTATGTTTAAACCATGACGAGACCCTTCAAGAAGATGAGACGGGACAGGGATGGTTATGCTTTGTACTCCAAACTAAATGGCCATTTGTAGCTGTAGCTTGTTGAAGACAATGGCAGTACGCTTTAATATATGTACGTACGTATTCTTGTCACGAGCTGAACATTGTAAATGTTTTTTATTTTAATTGCCTTATATGGATTATTTCCTGTCTAGTTTAACCTTCTCAAGGACAGGTTTGCAGTCATTTCTGTTGACGTCGCATCAGTTAATTCATCAACTTGAACCGTGTTTGTTTGCAAAGATAACTGATGTGCAAACCAAATCTGCTCATTTTGTTTTCCGCTTGTTCAGTTTCTGCCCATTGAGACTTTTTGTTCAAATATATATTTTGCCCCTTAATAAAGAATGACTTTATATTTCCAAACGTGTTGCTGGAGTCTGGCTCTAATATGCTGACTGGTTCAAGCCGGATGTGTTTTCTTTTTTGCAGTGGGACAAAGCAGACATGTCAGACATGCATGTGTTGTATAGTCTTTTTTTTTAAAGACTAAATTCTCTGCTTAAACTCGTTACACACAGCTGAACTTCTAAATTTAAAGATTTCCCCCCAGATAAAACAAGATAATACTGCTACAGCAAGGAAAACTTAAATGGAGATGGCTGTTGATCTTTAAAGCCACATAATGTACGGTAGCTTGATTCTGTCCTAAAACATAATTAAATGTGCTGATGTATTAGTTTTACAGCACTGTACCTTTTATTTGACCCATATTCTTATTTGTTTAATTTGTTGTTACTCTTCCTGCAGTTTAAAAAAAATCTGCAAATAGAATGAAAATGAGAATGTCTCAGTTTGTGATGGTGTGTGTGCTCTGATTTTTGGTAGTAGTAAATTATACAGGATGAAGCACCTTCCATCACTGATGAACACCCCAGTGAAGCATGGCAGTGGCAGCATCATGCTGTGGGGGTGGTTTTCGCAAGGACTGAAACTAGTTAATTTAAGGAAAGAGATTGGGCTCTAAATAAGGAGAACCTGTCTTGAGTCCAAAATATTTCAAACAGAGATGGAAGTTCACCTTCCATCAGGACAGAGTCTTAATCAGGGGCGACCAGACTTTTTCAGCTACTTTTAAAATGTCCAAGTCAAAGTGATCTACCTACTACTGTATATGGCCCCGTTTACACAAGAACAACCTCTGGAAATATTAGTGGTTTTTTATTTTATTTATTTGTTTGTTTATTGGGAGTAATAAAGAAAATAGGGTTTACATGAAAAACGCTGTATTTTCCATGTCAGTCAGGTTATCAGATAAGAAATGATGAATAGTACTGTGACTTTAATAAAATTATAGTATTTTGACCTGAACTGTTGTATGTGCTGAGTAAAGATGTTCTAAGATGAGGTGTTTGTTGAACATGTGCACAGAAAAGGAGTGGGTAAATAAGACATCTGGCATCCCTGATGCAGGGCTCGGCTGTATTCACAGCGCCTGCGTCTGCATGACCACAGTTAGTCCAAACTGGTGAATCTACTAACGTCTGTTTGGAGCCTGGGTTTTACAAAGTATTAGTTTTGCTCCTACGGGTGAGCAGCAAAAAAACGCACTGCTCCCTGACATTTGTCATAACTGTTGTTACAACAAAAAGAAACTTTGGACTGCAGCCGCCTGGAGTGCACACACTTCACACTTGGAAAATTTCAGAATTAGAATACACTTTATTATCATTGCACCAAGATGCAACATGAACATGTACGTACAGTCGTATGAAAGGTGGGCGGAGTGCACGAAGAATAAATATTTTAAATCTTACCGTTTGTGGTCAAAATCTAATCCTAAAAACTGGTCCTTGTCAGCATAATCTCGCCAAAATGAATTAATCACAGACAGGAATGGCGTGCTGGTGTCGAGGGGGCCATAAAGTTAGAAACTAATATATGCAGGAAATTATGAATATTTTGCGCAACATGTCTCAGCAAACTACCTCACGGGCTTCCATTCTATACTGTCCAGACTACAGCCCAACGTAACGTTTCGCCCCAGTCAGGAACCCTGTCTGTCCCCTCCCAAGCTGTTTAAAGGAGAGCCTTTTCAGTGTCGTCCCTTCCTAACACATTTTATTTTCCTTCTGAGTGGTCCAGAGTGGCGTATGCTATTTCAGTTCTCTCAGGTAAAGCCAAATCTTGGGGGAACTGAGTGGCAAAGAGACTAGTTGATGTTACTCATTCAAAGACTTTGGTAATGAACTTTGTAAAATCTTTGACCCTGTTCTGCCTGAGAGGGAGGCAGCTCGTAAGTTGTTTTCTGTTAAAAAAGGCGAGAAACAAGGGACTGAATATATAATAGATTTCCATGCCATAGTTGCTGAAAGCCGAAAGTAAATGCTTATGTAAGTAAATCTTTTGGGCTTCACCTTGACACTCAGACAATAATTCTGAGTTCCACAATGCCCAACAGGACAGGGGGGGTGGGGGGAGTCTTGTATCTACTGTGGAGAACAAGGACATTTTATTGCTCACTGCCTGCTTTTGGGAAACAGCTCACCAATAAAACAGGAGTTATTGGTGAGAAACTCTTCTCTAGTCTCTTGCTTGGAACTCAACACCACCATTATTGCTGATCAAGAAAGGAAGTCGGTTGCTGCTCTAGTGGACTCGGGCTGAGCAGAAGCTCATTAGGCAGGACTTGATTGAGCTCCTATGCATCCCTACACAACCTCTCCCCACTTCACTGACGATGGCCGGACTCACTTGTCAGAAGTTTGCTTCAGTTCATGAGAAGACTCTACCGATGATCTCTGGGAACCATCATGAACACGGTGAGTTTTTTTGTACTGTATTTGAATCACCCATTACACAGCTTATCCTCGGTTTTCCTTGGCTCAGAGAACACAACCCCGTAATTAATTGGAGGGTAAAAAGAGAGGAACAATGGAGCCCACACTGTTTAATGAATTTTTTAAGAACTGCTGTCCCCTCTACTGTTAAACATACTGAGGTATTCGATTCGATCAATTTGTCCAAAATCCCTACAGTGTACATGACCTTGCTCCTGTGTTTA
>JBBPBX010005011.1:13050-43794 GCA_038048925.1 Garcialebias charrua
TTGGAAGCATACTTTCCTATATTTACCCAAGGTTGTTTGGAAAAGCTGACTTTGATTTACCTGCTTCCAAAAGTCCATCTGCATTTACCATTTTCAGACAATGTGTGTTGAGTTAAAAACCTTCAATAATAAAAATATTGGCAGCCAATAAATTTCATTGACAAACTGAGCCACAAACTCATGAAAAGATGCAAAAACAAAGATGAGTCCGAATAAATGTGCTTGCCAACAAAATTAGGAAAATCTTTGTACCATTAAAAGCAAGATAATTCTTAAAACAGAACATCAAATCATGTTTGGAACTAGTTGTCAAAAAAACATTTTCAGTTGGAATTGATGTGGAACATTCACGGGCAAACTGAACGCTCGAAGCACCGATCTGCAGAACATTCATGTAAAGGTTCCATCACCGCAACAAGAGTTTTCAAGCAGTACATTACATATGGAGGAGCTAAACATTTTCCACTGGGCTTCTGTAAATAAAGTTAGATCATGGAGCAAAGCTCAAGTAACTGGTTTATCTCTGCCACTTTAAATTGCATAGATGTGTACATTGACTGTGCAAGTTGTTTGTTTTTTTGTGTAAGCCAATTTGGTCATATTTTAAATTTGAACAGGTTTTACAGAAAATTATCCATAATGTGGTTGAAATTCACACATTGTAGAACTTTGCAGTCTTGAGATGCACTTGTGATTTTTATACACTTTTTGCAATCTTGACCAATGGTTGAGGCTGCCTGGGAGTACAGTACTTTACTGCTTTTAAACTAATGTAAGTCCCAATTCATGTATTTGACTGAATGTTCGACCTAAACATTGAAGCACAAACGCAAGGAATGAACTTTTTTTTTTTTTTAAATATCTTTAGGCACTTGGTTACAAGCAGTTTTTAATGAATTTACACACCAAAAAAAGGCCAGCCAAAAATGTGATTCTAAGCTATAGGTCAAAATGTTGTTCGGTAAAGGAATTTGCTGAAAGACGTCTAATCTGAACATGTGGGGTGGAAGACAAAACTGAACTTGTGAGAGCGCAAACTAATTTTAAAGGCTTTAAAAATAAAATTACTGAGTCTTAAAATCTGAAGCTTTAGCAGTTCTGTGTATTAATGTAAACTTAACACTGATTTGACGTTCCATTAATCAGGAACATTTGATCAAACTGAAATATTTTCCTCAAATTTTTAAAAAAACTGCAGAAAAAATGACTAAAACTTGTATAACTAGCTCAATTTAGTTTTATTGAATAACTTGGAAATAAATCTTTTGTATGATTTGCTGCTGGTTCAGACTTTTCAATGTCCCAGCTGGAAATCTTAGACCATGTAAAACCAGTGGAAACCCCGTGCCTTTTTGTCTCCAAGTTCTGCTGCTGGAGATCAGTGAAAATGTTTGTCAGAAGGAGATGGTCAAGGCAAGGAGGCTTACAGAGCAGTTCATGTAAGGCCAAGAGGCTTCAACACTTTAATCTACATGAAATGATGCCTTTTGTCATTGCATTGTGTCCCATGTGAACCAATACTGTTAAATTATACTCTGTATGTTACATATCTTGTTAGAGTGCAAACCGTACAGAAGCCCAAGTGCTTGAAGAATACCAATAAACAGTTAAAGATAAACTGCTCTACATAAATATGACAGAAGAATGCAAGGACGAAGGGTACATTGGCTCCAAACTCTTAGTAAAGTCAAAATCCTATACAAAAATACAAATCCTGAAATCTACAAATTTCTCAAATGTTACAGCTGTATTTACAGTCTTTAGGACAACACCTTTTAAATGCTACTTTACAGCAGTTGTATACAAAGTCTGTGGTGTCTCGTCACCTTACAAGCTGTCAAATTACTTTCTTTACAAGATACTGTGCAAAAAAATAGGGTAGAGTGCAGCAAAACGTAGGGCTACTGCAAGTGAGGGCCTTCTGTTAAATGAAGTAAATGTCTGGGCAACAAACTAAGGGAAATGGGATCGGTTATGATTTGATGCATTCCTGAGAGGGTCACTACCCTGAAAATCATGGGATGTTGACAGTAGCTGTTTACTGTTGGACCATTCTAGCAAACAGATCCTATAAGATTACTTTAATGTGCTGTCTGAAGTACACATCTTGTTTTTCTCAAACTTACTTTCAGCAATACATGTTCAGAAAATCAGTAACTTTTTTTTTTTACAAAAAACAAAACGAAAAACAATACAAAATATAAGTTTGGAATAAATTATTTTCTGATAAATGGAAGATAAATGTATTTGTATATTGTTAAAATCAAATATTTAAATAATTTAACATATACAAATTTAAGTTAGTTTAAATTAGAGGCAACTTATTGACATAAAGAGAAGAGCACATTTGATCATTGGTTCTTTTCTCCATTAGTAAAAAACAAAAACAAAACAAATTTTTTGACTATTAGTCTTCCAAGAAAAAAAGAAAACTGAACTATATAACAGCCAAATGAGAGGTTGTGTGGCCAACCACTTTCAATTCCTGCTGGCAGCAATACTTGATTGACAATTGTAGCAACAAACAGTGCATTCTAGTCAGCTGCAAGCCAGCTTTAAGTATTTCTTAGGACCTGTGGTACAGTACAAGGATATAGAGACAAGGTTTTGTTTTTCTAAACCCCTATAGACAGGAAACCTTAAACATCAGTGCTTCGACAACACACTCATTCAGTAATTGGGAGTGGATGTTAACAGGATTAATATTTACAGATCATGTTTTCCACATAAAATCTACTGCTGTTTCACAGCAATAAAGTTGCTAAATCTCAATAAGCCAACTACAGGTAGTCCCCGACTTACGAGCGAGTTCCGTTCCTCCGAGGCGCTCGTAAAGCGAAAATTCGTAACTTGGAACGGCCGCCACGTGTCTCGTAAGTCCGGAATTTCGCTCGTAAGTTGGAACGGTTTTGCTAGCGCGACTACAAACACTCGTTTTTCATCGAAAAACTGCTTACGAGTGCATAAAAATGATCGGAAACGTGTGTCCACATGTTTAGCTAACGAACTGTGGTGAAAAATCACAGAAAAACTCGGTATTTTTTGCGTTTTTTCCAAAAATTCGCCAGCTCGTAAGTCCGGAACCTCGTAGGTCAGAGCGCTCGTAAGTCGGGGACTACCTGTAGTCTGGTTTAAAAAAAAAAAAAACAGCTACAGCAATGAGACTCAACAAAAATATTTAGTTTGTACCCATTTGTATATTATATATATATATATTTATAGATGTAAGGAACATGGGACATGAAGCAGATTGCACTGCAAGAACAGAGGGGTGCATGCACATTACACAGGGTGAAAATAAGGCATTACTGTACTTTGTTGAGTGATGCGCAGTGTGAACTGATCGGATAAACACGTTGCACCAGACTCAAAGTAACAGATTTAAGCACTCCCGTCAGTGGTCATGTTGAAGTCGTCTGCAACCAGCAGAAGAGCCTCGATGTTAGCAGCTGTTTCGGGGCTCTGCATGGAGAGGAAGTCTGAGACGTCCATACTGGCTAACCCATCAGGTGGAGGTGGGTTGGTGGCAGAGTTCACTATAGTCGAGAAAGGCAGAGCTGTGGTGGAGCAAGAAGAAGATTGGGACTCTGGCCTTACCTCACCCACCTTGGAGGAAGACTTGGGGAGGCAGCAAGAGGAAGGTGAGGAAGGTGAAGTAGCTGAATGGTGGGGAAGTTCAGACGAGAGTGCAGGAGGGGGGTCTGAAGTCTGCTGCTGTGTTGGAGGTGAAATGATGGAGGACACGCTCTTTGTTTTCTTGTCTTTAGCAGAGTCCCTGCAGGCACACTGGCACTGGCAGGATTCTTCCTGCTTGATGATGATGACTGGCAGGCTGAGGCCGATCTGTTGGACCGAGCTTCCTGAAACAGAAACAACGTGAACTTAGGCTTTTGACGCCTATTACTTCAAAAACACTTTTCTATTTCTGACCGTGACGCCTAAAAGAGCAAATTCCACTTGTGCAGAATATTGGCATTTTCTGTGAGTATCTATGTTAGATTGCTAGAAAACATAACAATAATAATAATAATGAATCTAATTTATAACGCACTTTTCATTAACAAAAATCTCAAAGTGCTACAAAGTGCAACAAAAATCAAAGATCAAATAAAAACAAGTGATAAAACGAGTAAAATCAGTAATAACATGAACTAAGATCAAAGATAAAATCATGTGGAGGCAGAGTAGCTCGCTTAAAAAGAAAGTTCTTTAAGCCGTTTTTAAAGTCAACCAGTGACTGTGGAGCTCTCAGGTAGCCAGGGAGGGAGTTCCATAGGCGGGGGGCAGCCACACAGAAACATAAACATATTTCATAAACATCTCTTGAACCTTTTCCCAAAATAAACTGATAACCTTTTTAATTGCCCTAAATGCTATTACATTTTTCATTATGGCTCAGCTTCAGGTTAATCACAGTCATGGCAACATCTACTGCATTTCTTAAAATGACTTGCAATGTTTTCAGTCATTGCTCTTTAGCTCTTGTATAATTTTTAAGTATCACGATAAAGCACAGCAACTGCAATTTGGAGGTGCAAAGAAACTATTTAAGCCAACCGCCCTCTCCTGACCAAACAAAAAAAGGCGACTACAGACAGGCTTACCGGCATTTCCTCCCACTGGTATGGCTGTAGTGAAAAAAACCTTTTCCACTTTTGGGGCTCCTTGATGTGTCTGTGAACAAATATTAAAAACATTTTGTAACTGGGGACAGCTGAGGCCTGTTTGATTAATTTTATGTTGTATTAAAAACTGTAGTTGGGGCATATGTATTACCGGTATTTTAAAGTACATTAAACTACCACAGTAATGTTATTTGCACGCTACTTATAAATTAAAACCTATGCTGACAAAATCATTAAAGCTTAAAATTTCATAAATGTTTCACATGAACATTAAGATGAACAGAAAACAAATCATTAGCTACATATCAAATCAAAAAGAATAGGCAAATAAGTCAGTTTCTTTGCATAAACTCTGAGTATGAGCACGATAAGATATACTCTTAAGATACTACTTGGATACTAGAAGATATATGCTAAGTGTTTAGCGTATATCTTATCTTTTAGTGTGTTGTTTAGCGTATATCTTATACTGTTTCTTTTTATACTTTAGCTATTTTTGGGTGTAACCCTGAGAACACAATTTTGTTCCACCTCATGTACCACATGTGATGCGAATGACAAAGAAACCTGAACTACTCACCGCTTGCTCTGGGTTTTGCTGGTTGTTTGCAGCACTGCTAAGGATCCACTGAAGGTTCTGGTCAGACATGACAAGGCTGGGCTGCAAAACGTTTGGGGTAGATGCTATGGTGATGGTGGCAGGGGTAGTAGCCAGACCAGGGCCAGTGTTAGTGACAGGGCTGTTAGCTAAAGGCACAGGTTGTGCCACAGCTGCTAGACCATCTGCTGCTGCAGTTGTGACAGCTGCAGCAGCAGCAGGACCTGAAGCTGTGGTTGTCAGTGCAGGAGCCGCTGGAGGATGAACAGAGATGGGTGGCGGTAGAGGAGTGGTCTGAGCTGCACTCTCCGACTGTAGGAATGTGGGTGACAGTGCCACGTAGTGCTGGGGGGTGACACGGTTTGGTGCTTGGACAGAAGCCTGAGGCGCATCTGAGATCTGCTGAGGCCCACTTAGCTGCATGAAAGAGGGAGTCTGTGTGGAGCTGACAGTGACAGGAGCAGGAGTGGAAACGTGTGAGGAAGAGTTCTCCGAGTTGTGATGGGACGAAGCCTCCATGACAGCAGCATTGTGGGAAGATGATGAGGTACGGTTGACAGAAAAAGAGATGGTAGGCGAGGCGTCAGTCACTCCTGGTTGGGTGGAGGTTTCTAGGCAGAAGGTTTCAGAAAGGCTCTCTGAAGACAAAAATCAAAGCTCCGTCAGGGGAGAAAAAAAAAAATAGTACAACCAAATCAGACAGGTTTTAAAAGAGATCGTCTTACTGTTAGGATGGGCATCATCTTGGCTGATGCTATTTTCAGGACTCTGGAACATGAGTTCAAAGATTTTCACAGGGGTCACATTGTTGAGGTCCAGGTTTTGAGTCTGTAATATGGCCAAATTTAAGAAAAAATATTTACAATAGATACCATTCTTAAAGTATTAAAACATGCTTCTCGCTTTTATTTCAATTTTTATTATATAGAAAATATAATCATAAAATTAACAAAACAAAAAAATACAAAAATCAGTTTCTATGACACAGATATAAAAAGGCTCCACATCTTCAATCCAGCTTGTGGTAAAAACGTTGAGCAGCAGCCAGACTTACGTTGATGATGTTCTCTCGTAGCTCCGAGTCTGTCGAGATGAGACTCAAGTCACTGAGGCACAGCGAATGATTTGCATCCTACAGATAAGACGATAAAAGGCCACAATTAAAACTCACCAGTGCATTCTGATTAGGAGGTGAGTCATCAAAAGAAGATCAAACTGAAAGTGGGAAAAGATGGGATGCATACAACAAAAGTAAAATCTAAGTTTTACAAAACTTCACCCATCAGAAAAGAGCAGAAGCTCTCTCTGTGATAAAAGATAAGTACTGTACAAAAGGGCCATAAACTCCTAGTAGGTAATATTTCAACATTAGTAAAACTTGGGTCATCAAGATGAATTTGTTAGTGAGTTTTATTTATATGTTGGCCACTGAAGGATTTTACTGTCGCTCCTTAGCAACGCCTGAATAATCGCCTCAAATAAAAAACACTTCCTATGAGACTTATTTTTACCGACCAGAACCAGGTATGAAAGTTTGGTGCACACCATCTTTTTAAGAATAAAACAAAATAGTTTTAACTGACTGAGACAAGCATTATATTTGACAGTAACTGCTTCAAATTATTTGAATTCACATGTCCTGATAACTTTATTTTTTAAAAATAAAAAAAAGTTAAGAGCCAAACTTTTTGTCCAAAACAATGACTTTTTTTTTTATCACAACTAAAACAATAATCAGGTTCTGGCAACAACTAGCTAAAATACATTCCTTCAGCTTGATTTGTTTGCCAAACATAAATCAGTTTTTGTCCATAAAAACCTACAGTTTAATTAATTCAGCCCACATTGCTCCTGAATACAGCTTATTTAGAGTCACATCTTTTTAACTGTGAAATGAAGGACACACTGTCATGATGCAGCGAAGACGACAAAACAACAACGTGAACAAATGTGCCACATTCTTAGACACTGCTGCGCAGTGACTCACTTCAGAGTGCGGATGGGTGAGGGTGACGGTGAAGGACTGTTCTTTGTCGTGGCCTCGGATGTGACTCTTCAAACTGTACTGGCTGCTGAACGTCTTCTCACAGCCATCTCTTTGACAGTTAAATGGCTTCTCCCCTAAAATAAAACAAAAAAGCAACAAAAGGGAATAGAATAAATCTCAAATGTGAGAAGAATATTTACTCATCACTTCTTTCTTTACTTTCACAAACACATGGAATGTTTTATTCTTTTAAAAAATGACCTAAAGCCTGCAAACATTTGTGTGACTACACAGTCTTGTTTTATACACTAAAACAGTCAGATTGATTGTTACAATAAAATGGAAAAATTGAGAAATTGAGAAAAATTGAGAAAGCTTCTCGGATGAGAAGCGAAACGTCTTCTTGTTACAAATAAAGTCCAGTTGTTTCTGTATTGAACACCTTTTTTGATTTTATCATGTCCTGGATGACTGAGAATCTTCACCAGCATAAAATGGAAAAACTTATTTTGGCTTCTGCCAGTCCCAAAATATTCAATATATGTTGTTTTTAATCACACAATAAACTGAATTATCAATTACGCAGTAAAAATAAAGAAAAGCCACAGCTTCTTTCTATTATTCTTAATTTATTAGGCTCAATAGGTTAATGAAGCTCCCGACCTTGACATCTCTATACGGCTTTAAGAATCTGTTGGAATTCTGGCAAAAACCAATGCAGACATGTTCCTGTTTTTAGTTTTCTACATTTGCCTTATTTGTTTTGCTACTTTGACATCTTTTTTTTTTAACTTCTTTAAAAAAAAATCTGTATGCATCTCTTATGATCATTTATCGTTGATTGTCAAAGGAAAGTCTATTGTTGCTGTTGTCATCATTCTTTGTTGAAACCAGGTCTCTCTTGTAAATGAGTCCTCGAGGCTCAATGGGATTAACCTGCCTAAATAAAGGTTGAATGAATGTTATACAGTACTTAATCTGAATTTAAAAAACATATTAGAAAAACGTGAGTTATGAGGGTTACAGTTCAGTATTTGGAACTCTGTAAAGAACATCTGCCCAGTTTAGGCAAGCAACTGAGTAACTGAGGCAACAGTGAGGTTAGATTAAAAAAAAGGCCCAAACAACATACCTGTGTGTGTTCGTACGTGTGTTTTTAGATGATGACTAGCTGCAAAGGCTTTCCCACATCCACCGTGATCACAACTGAAAGTCAAAAAAAAAAAAAGGTAAAATTGCTTATAAATAACTTCAAACTAGAAAGTGATGAACTGTCAAGAGCTAAGCTAACGATGTGTTAACATGAAATACATTACTGGACCTTCAAACTGACTGCATACACTGACTACTACTCGCACAGACTATCTCTACTGCCCGTGAGAATCTATTAATATTCTTGTTCCTTCAGCTTTAGGCAGAAGTGCATTAAAGTTGTTGTCATAATGGAAATGCTCACCGAAATGGCTTCTCCCCAGTGTGTGTGCGAATGTGCTTCCTCAGGTCGCTGAGTGTGGTAAAGTACTTTGTGCATCCCTCTGATTCACAGTTGAATGTCTTGCCTGTGTGAAGTCTCTGGTGTGCTTTTAACCTGCAAAAACAATGAAGTGAGTTTCATTCCACCATTTTCACACTTCAAGAGGAAAACAAACAAACCACGTTTTATTTATTTATTTTTATTCTCACTGGTCTTTTAAATTATAAAGAAGACAGAAAATGAAAGAAATGAAAACAGCTCTTTCAAAATATAGAACTGGCAGGAATAACAACTGAGCAAGGTCCACAGAGACTGTTGGCATTAACGGTCTGACAGTATCTGGATGGCAAAAGGACAAAAAGAGGAAAGTAATATAATTAAAAAGACAATTCATTCATGTGTGGCAGTAAATGGCTGCCTGGAGTAACAGCCTCTGACACAGAAGTGATGCTGATGGCACAGCACTGTCAATCTTTAGACGTGTTGTCATGGAAACTGAACTGATACAAGCCAGAAGACCGACGTGGTCCAAAATCTAAATGGCCAACATGTCTTTGGTAAATTGCTCAGGCATTTTTTTCAGTTACAAAGCTCCATTACGATGTCGAACTTTGTCTTAGTCGTGGCATTTACCACATTTGCATTATTTCACTTCCAATTTTCATTCAAAGGAAAAGAGTCGAATAAAAAAAACAAGCACTTAAAGATGAAATCATACAGGATACAATACTGTACTCTGAGATAGATTTTATTTTTATTTTAGCATTTCCTTGTAAAATATTGTTTCTGTTATTTCACTTGGATATAAAAACTACACCCTTCCCATTATTTTGAATGATTGTGAAAACAGACTACCGTAATTTACTAGAAAAATACAACAAGAGACCGTTAAACATTTTCACTTCACATTTACCTCTAATAAAATGTCTTAAAAGTCAGTGACAAAGTATATGAGAAGTACAAGCAAATTTTTCTAGATGTTTTTTTTCCAAAACCTGAAGTACAAACAGTAGTTTCAAATAGGGCTGGGCCATATCATATCGTTCCCGGTAATACCAGTAAAAAAAAGCTTGCCCGTGCAAAAAAGTTACATCATGATATGCTAATTTCATGATGTAATATGTCAGGGCACCCAGCCCCCTTAACAACCGAGCGCTTCAAACAACCAAACCGAACTGCGCACCCCCCCTCCACCAGTCTGTACTGGTGTAACACTAATTACTGTAGTTACGTGCAATACTAGCTAGCTAAAATGCTAAAAACAAACAACGCACATCTCAGCTGTCTCTCCATCCAGCTCTAAACTGCAGGAACAGACAGCTCAAATGTCTCCCCCTCCCCCCAACCCCGCTCTGAGCAGCCGCGTCTCCCCCGCTCTAAACTGTCGGTACAAACACGCGCAGCTCAACTGTCTCTTGAGTTCCACAGTCGGCCCACGGACCAAGAGGCAAAAGATCAAAGACAGATCAGTCAGAAAAATGAATCATTCCTGCATGAATAGATGAAGCTGCAACACAAACAAGCTTCAGGGTCAGCTGATCACCTTGTTACAAGTTCTGGAAGTTATAGCTAATATAAAGGCAACATATTTTGTTGTAGGTTTCATTTATGCTCAACAGATCTTAAGCTTCATTTTATTTAGTTGTTTTAGGAAACTACACACGCACTTTAGTTTTTGTGGTGGATTTTGTTGATCTATGTTTTGTGCAGACTTTTTCATTTAAAAAAAAATATATATACTTGGACACTGAATACTTTACTAAATAAAGTAATTTCAGTAAAATTACCCCTTGTTGTTTTTTTTAAATGTTATATAATACTGCAAAGCAACATGTTAAGTTAATTTTGTCAAATAAATAAAGTTGATTTGTTTTTTTGTTATATCACGAAATTTATCGTTCTCGTGATAATGCTCTGAAATATCACAATATAATTTTTGAGCCATATCGCCCACCCCTAGTTTCAAATGAGGATACATATGTTTAAGACAAAGTTTAAAAAATAATAATTTTAAATGATAGCAGAGCCAATAAAATGATGGGTGAATAGCAATCTTTTTCTAACCCCCCACCACCACCACCACACGCACGCATGCACACACTCCCTGAACCTGCAGCTTCTCTTTTACACCTTGCATAGTCATGGACTTTAACACAACCTCTTTTTCACTTCATAACTTGAGGAATCAAAAACCTCGTCTGCTTGTAAAAATTTTGTATTTCAAGCTGCGAGTCGTAGATACAACTAGAAAAAACTGAACAAGACTGCAGATCCAGACAGTAAAGGTCTTTGGCTCCAAAAATCTTGCACAATTCAGCACATCTTTAGTTTGAACTCCCGTCTATTCAGTCTTAAAAAACTTCAAAACATTTGCTCTGACATTTTGCATCATGGAAGTCCTACAGAGACTATTAGCCCACCTAAGGAAGAATTGTTAAGATCCACTGCAGTTTGCTTTTTGCCCTCAGGTCTGAGTTAATGAAAGCATCAGCTACCTTCGTCTGAAAGCCCACTCTGAAGAGGGCAAAGTGGGCAACATGTTCTTTGATTTCTTCTGAGTTAATTATACAACCCAGACTGCACTGCCAAGTGAAACATAAAAAAAGGCAGATACCTCCACTCCCACTTGATTATTGCCTATCAGACAGACAAACCAGTTTCTGAGGCAGAAGGATTGTGTGTCTAGAGGAAGGTCAGCATCACAGTGTGCACTCTGTATTTCTACTTACTACTATACAGTACACCCCAGACTATCACGACAAGTCTTTTCACCTACAACAGAGGATTCTGCAGTTGGGGGCAGTTTCAGTAGTGGACAGTAGGCTTAAGAGGACAATGGTGAAAAACAACAGATCAACAGACTAAAAACTGGAAATGCAACAGAAATTATTTACAAGAAGTTACAGAGTAGACTCAGCAACGCCACCTGCCACCTGCACAACAAATTAATGAACCACATTTAAGGATAAAACTTGTCAAACTCTAGTACAATAATGACTAATATACAGATGATTTTTCCATTACCTTGTTTTCCTAGATTTAATATTCAGTTCAGTATAAATGCTGTGAAAATAAACGTGTATAGATTTTGTGCATTTTTGCACCCGTTTGTGAATGACACTGCAGTGTTGGTCCTCAGACATCACAATGTACATTAGACAAACTTATAAACATTAAAGCCTGGAAAAAACGTCATAACCTGTACGCACAATCTAAAAATACATTTAAATTGAATTTATTTGTTTTGTAATACAAATATGTTTACATAAAAGGAACACGTCTCTGAAGTAGAAATCTAGAAGAGTAGTGTATGACATCACGTGCCACTCACATTTTTGGAACACAGACCAAAGTACTGATTTTCTATCACCTACTCCAGTAATCTATCATTGTGCAACTACTTTTTGGCCTTTAAAGTTTTGATGCTGAATGACTTCAAGTTTGACTAAGAAAACCATGGCTACATCTGGACTCTCAGAACAGTTTATATAAAGCTGTGTCACCAGCAGTATGAAGAGAAACCAAACAAAACTTAATAAATATAAGTGATGGCTCACCTGTACAGTGTGTTAAAGGCCTTTTCACAGCCTTGTACGTCACACTCGAAAGGCTTCTCCTTGGTGTGGACACGGACATGGATTTTGAGACTGTAAGAAGTGAGAAAGGCTTTTCCACAACCTTGCTGATTACACACAAATGTGTACTCGCCCCGATGTGTCTTCTGGTGTGTACGCAGATTTCCTGCTGTGCTATAAGTCCTTGGGCAGCCTTCGAATGTGCACTGATAGCGCTTTACCTAAAGAGAAACAACAAAAAGATGGCATAAAACCAAAAACAGTTTGTTGATTGAGCTGAGAGATGATCTGCCCTGATATTTGGTGACAAAATGCGTCAGGTTGACCTTTCAGAAGGGACTTGCTCTCAGTGACTCAACCACGTCAGTATTCAAAAGTTGTTGAGCATAAACAACAGCAAGGATGACTAAGCTCCCAAGAAACACATCCTATTCAATTCTGTTTCACGGCACCGATGTCCACTGCAGTGTGGCAGTCTCCCTGCTCGCCTCTCACACACACACCCCAGTGCAATGTGAATAAAAGCAGCCTTTTCACTTCTTAGGAAAACGCTATCATGCAATGAACACAAAGCCATGAGGAGGAAGTCTGTGGATGGTGTTCTTGACAATAGACGGAGTTGACATTACTGTACCTCACTAACATTGTTTTTAATCCTGTCTGAAGAGCCAAAACATGGCAACACTGAAGCAAAACAAAAAGCATTACTAAATATTTAATGGATCAGTGAAAATCCTAAAATGCTGAAGCAGCATACATTCTCGATGCGTTCTGACATAGTCCTTCAACATAATACAGTATCACAGCTGTTCAAGCTGTCAGTCCGATTGACAAACACTAATCTGAGTGATGCATGTCTAAAGCCTTTTCGTTTTTAAGTATGTGGGAGAGAGGCATTTGTTAAGCAAATATCCATGCAAAGCCATTGTGGGAGCTCTAAAGCACACAGCTTGGACTACGGTAGTTCTCATGTCAAACAACATAGCAAGTCTTCTAAGCCAGTGCTTCCCAACCTGGGGGGCTAGAGAGCACAGGGGGTCACATAAATATGTCTGCTTAGAGGTCGTAAAATATCAATGTACCGTATTGTCTATGTAACAACTTTAATATGCTTTTATTTATAATTATAATGTTTGAAATTTTACCAAATCCTGATTAACACTTAAGAACCCTCGTTTTGGTTATGTTTTAAGCATTTTCTATAACGTATTATGTTAAAAATTAAAATCTGTACATGTACTGTCATTTTAAGAGCGCTTTGTTATGATGTCATACTGTGCGTCGTTTGGATCTCAGTTGGCAGCGTGGCTGCTTGAGAGGAGGCAGGGTGTTATTGTTACTCTTGGTTAAGCTTACAACAAATGTAAGCACATGCAGTTGTAAATGTTTAAATGTGTAAAAACACACAGAGGAGTCATTTTCCTGACAACATAAAAGCATTTCCCCCTAGTTTAGAACAGACATTGTCATTACTATTGGTGATGGTGAAAGTCAGGAATACTTTCAGGAACAAGCAGTTGACATCAGAAAGCCTTTGAAAGAGTAGTGATGTGCACACTTAATCACTAAGGCTAAAATGCTGCACAGTATTGGATAAACCTTCTGAAACTGCCCGAGTTGATGTGTGGAGCTCATGCAGTGGATAAAATGAAAACTTTCCTGCTCTCCAACACTGTCAGAGTTTCTAAAAAAAGCTAAGTCTGGTCCTGTCAGAGTTTCTTTATTGTCTTTTTTTTTTATTGTCATATTGTCAAGTCAAGGACATAATAGATAGCTGAAAATTGCAAAAATCAGCTACATGACAGAGGATCAGGAAGATATCTTGACAAAACTACATTTTTTTTAAAGACTGTTTTTAAAATTACAGTACTCTGTTTTTAAAGAAAAGTTATGCGAGTACCGGTAATTCTCAAAACAGTGTTCTGGTTTCTGTTGTACAACTAACAGTTTATACCTTTTACATATAAAAGTTTGTAACTATTTTATTATTATTATTTGCACTGCTATTACTTATATTACTTATATTTACTTCATTATTTTAATAATTTGATGAAGAGAGATGAAGAGATTAATCTGAATGAGTATTTTGGGAGAGGGGAGTAGCGAGGGATTGGGGGGTCCCAGATTGGCTAGAAAGTAAGAAGGAGGGTCTTTGAGGAAAATTGGTTGAGAACCACTGTTCTAAGCCATCAGTTTGATCAATAAAACAGAGCACCGCATCTGGAAACTCAATGCATCAAAGTGCAAACAATTATCCTGTTATGGATTATTAAATTATATGTCAAAAGTGCTGATCATTTTTGACTGATTGTATTTTTTCATTGTTATACTTGTTAAAAAATCAGATTCAAAAACATTATTTACAGGTGCCCTCCACTCAAACTTCTCAGTGTAACTGTTTTATTATTTTGTGCTCTACATTGTGCACCTGTAGATTTTTGCCTCAGGAAGCATGGAGTCTTGTTTTACTTGTTTCTGCCATTTTTCTTGTAGACTCATGTAGGGACAGCTAGGCAATAACGAATACGGTATGTTATTTTTTTCTTTCCATTTCTTCTTTAGGAATACTAAAAAAATAAATGCATAAAAGCAGGTCACAGATGTCAGGAGTTGTTTGGTTAAAATATAGAAAATAATATGTTATAATAATATGTTCCTGTTTTGATTTTCTACAACTACCTTATAATGTTTTGCTACTTTGCTACTTTGTAAATAAAAATAAAAATAAATAAATCTGTATTTCTCTCTTATGTTTGTCTATTGTTGATTGTTTAAGGAAATTCTACCATTGCTGTTGTCATCATTCTTTAGTTTGTAGCAGGTCTCTCTTGTAAATGAGTCCACGAGGCTCAATGAGATTAACCTGTCTAAATAAAGGTTGAATGAAAAATACATTTTTCCCTTCACATCAAGACTTTAAAGTGATGCAGATTGCAGCTGGAAGTCTAAAACAGCTATTAATTTTGAATCAAAAGTTTGTAAGCTCAATCATCCAGGTAGATAATAACAAAAAGGTTAAATCATGTCATCTGGACCAGTTTCTTTAATGACTGCACTGGAGTGCACCTGCTTTAACTTGAGTTACTGTCTTTCAAATTCTATATGCGTGTTGTAGTTAATTAATTTTGTTAAAAAAATGTTATGTCTATGAGCCATGTACTGGGAAGTTTGTACCTCAACTCTAGGGAGCTTCACAGAAAAAAAAAGCAATTTATGGTTTTATTTTGTTAGTTTTTGTTTTCTTTAGAACAATTTAATTAAAAATTCCATACAAGACAATAAAGCTCTTGATTCTTTACAAACACAACCCCTACTGTGCAATGTAATTGTGTAAGAAACACTGCTGCTACAACATGGATCTCACTGTTTGTAAGAAAATTAGACTTGTCAGAAAAATCTTTAGAGCATCTGCTCCCTTGTTGAGCAATTAACTGTAATGACTGAAACAGCTTTTACAGACAAAAGAAAGAATTTACTTTAGCAATAACAAACCATAGGCAGATATTAAGTCTTACAACCATCAATGGAGACCTAGGTAAGCCAACAAGCATATTATACAAACTTGTTGGTTTACATCAGCCATGTAGCAGCTGTATTTTACATGATACAAAAATATATTATATGGTAAGCTTACCTCTCTCTGCTTAGTTTCTGGGCACTCTGAGTGCAAGGTGAGTGTAGCTCCCTCTATGTTGCGTGGCATTCGGGTGGAGCCTGGATTTATTGTGAACTGGATCTGATCTGGAGAAATTGTGTGGTGCACATAGCCCTGCGACATCCCATCATGGTCGGTCATAAAGGCTAAAGGACCCTCCTCCTCATCACCCTCCCCTTCCGTTAGAAAGGTGACTCCATCGTCATCCCCACCACAGTGACCCTCCTCTTCGCCCTCCTCATCCAGTCGAATGGGGTCACGCTCAATGAGTACTGTGGTGCGGTCATACACGCGGCCAGATGAGGACGAAGGTTCAGTATTCAGATCTTCATCTTTATCAAAGTGGATCTGGTCTTCTTCATCATCATCTCGCTCCAGGCGATCCACCTCCACCTCAAAGTACATGGGCGCCTCCGTTGGAGGGCCATTCTCACTCATGGTCCCTTCCTTTCCTTTGAAAGGACAGCACGCTCACAATGTTAAATTTACAATCTGAAAGAAAATGGCAAAAATCAGCTTTCCTTATGATTAGTATAGGAATTACCGGTACGTTTAAGGAAAAGCAGTTCGCTTTAATAAAAGGCTGTTAGTACTAACCAAAATTGATATGTAATAAGAGGTACAGCCACACTCACAAACAGAATACAGACTTCATGTGTTTTGTAAGATTATTGCAGGTGCAGTTTTTAAACGGAGAATATTTAGTAGAAAATGTATTTGTTTATCATTAGCACATCTGATGATCAGGGGAGAATAAATAAATAAAATAAAAACTTTCACAAAAAGCTCAGCTTGAACATCCAAATCATTTTCACACCTAACTGCCTAGGAAGCACTGCTGTCAACCACATCTTGTTTTGACAAGCACCAACTGCTGACAAATCCTGAAATCCTCGTAAAGATGGTTGGCCATGCATTGAATGCCACATTCTAGCATTAATCGTACTTTCATCTCATCACTAATGGAGAATAATCTTTCACACCTAAGAACGCATTAGCTCTGATCAGATAGAGAAACTAGCACATCTGGAACTTTCTGAAGCCCATAATGACAGTAGTAACGTTTCGGAAGGCATAAACACAACTTTGACACGATTTATATTCAACTAAAACGGTTCAGTTTGCTCCTTAGTCTTCGTGCCGGCGAAAAACAAGACAATATCAGCAACTTTTACATTTTTGACACGCCTAAAATGTTAAAAATTTGCCTCACTTACTAAAACGCACAGTATATGCTGAATAATTAATGTATAAACACAACTTAAATTCAGCTAAATGGCCCAGTACTGAGCCTTTGAGTAGATAACATCGTTAGCAGGCTAAGAGCTAAAGCATATACAGTACAGTACATATTTCAGATTATTTACATCGTTTCTAAATTGTTGTACAACCCTTGGCGTATTTTGAAATTTAAAAGCGTGAATGCGAACAAACCACCTGTTTTGCCTTTAAATGGATTGTTAAAAACTGCATAACGTTAGACTGTTAGCATTATAAAACCGATGTCAACTATCACATATTTACAAAGATTCGCTACAATTTAGCTTGTGGCTAAGCTAATGCGCTAGCCACCAACGCTAACTGTCGTCAGTTGACATGTCCACCGTGCGGCAGGAATAACAAGTTTATTGCTATTAAATAATGACATGGAGTACTCAAGCCAAAGTTAAAGACAAAAAATAATAATACCTTTGTTATATGGAAATCCTATTAAGCTCAGGATTGTCTTTCCTCCCCTACATTCGGTTACCACGCAACGTCACAGATCAGTCATTCGTGATGGATTATGGGAAAATAAAAATCCTAACTAAACCTAAAACCAAAGCGTTACATGTGGAAAAATTATGGTTATAGTCATTCATATCTAAATAAAAGAAGTCATTTTGTTTTAAACTGCTTTTATATAAAATCAGTCAGGTCAAAAACATTAAAAATACAACTCAATTATTTAAATAAAATATACAGGTACTGTATACTGTACTGTACAGTATTGTTAAACAGTTCAGCTACAAATGTTCAATAATATACAATATGTGCATGGTTAGATCACAAAAATGTTTTGAAACATCAAATCTTACACAATTATGCTTCAAAGATTTACAAATAATAAATCATGTCAAACACTGGGCTTTACAACTGTTAGTGTTTAGCTTGAGCCTCTATATATGATGTATAAAGTCCATCTCTAGGAGAAGCCTTGGGTCAGGAAATGCTGAAAGAACTCCTGAGTCTTCCTCTTTTCTGCAAGATCCTGCTTTGTAGGCGATCTCAGAAGCAAGGAGGCAAAAATGGTGGCTGAAAAGAAACAAACAAATTATAAACAGCACATACAAATGATGCATATTTCAGCAAATTTTTCTAGTGTAAAAACTGAGTTTTCTTTCTCCCCCCTTGAATGCAACATTTATGGTTGTGGACAAAATGTTCAATTTTTGTCTCATCACTCCAAATAACTGTTCCAGAAGTTTTGAGGCTTGTCTCTTTGCTTTCTGGCATATTGTCAGCAAGCTGTTTTGTGGAATTGGCGCAGTAATGGCTTTCTTCTGGAGACTCGACCATGCAGCTGCCTCCTCAAGGTGCATCTTGAAACATCCACACCACCTTTTTCAGAGTCTTGCATGTCAGCTGAAGTGGTTTTTCGTTGCATCTCGAACCATTTTCCTGGCAGTTGTAGCTGAAATTTGGGTTTGAACCATGCTGATTGGCATTCATAATTGCTTGAATATATTTTTATATCCATTTTCCTGTTTTATAAAGTTCAACCATCTTCGCTTATCTTTTCTCAGATTCCAGCAATCAAGTCACACAGCAGACATAAAATGTATTAAAAGGGTTTTTGAAGCCCCCTCAAACAGGATAATCCAACGGGTCATTTGAAAAAAAAAAAAAAAAAACTGTTTAATCCACTGAAATTGCATAACTTCCTTATTTCTCAGCCAGTTTTAACAAAGTTGATATTTATTTTTCAACTTTAGCTGCATCCAATAAATTGTTTTTGCATATCTACTAGTACAGGTAGTCCCCGACTTACGACGGAGTTCCGTTCCTACGTCGCGTCGTAACTCGAAACATACGTCCAAACTGCACCTTATACGTACAGTACTGTATTTTACCAAGCACTTAGCCTATCCTAACACAGTACCCTACATAATTATCAAAAAACACATACATTTCAGAGCCATAATGAAGGGGAAAAAAAGAGTTAATTTCCTACTCTGGACTGCTGGTGAAGCCATTTCCTCCGTTTCTCCCTCCCTCCTCCGGATTCTCCATTCGTTTACGTTGTAAAACCGCCGTCCATAAAACAGCTACTTTTCCACAGCTGCTGCCTGTTTCTGCCTGTCCAGCTTGCTCCAACAAGTTTTGTTTTGTTTTTTGAATGTCCAGAGGACCAGACTTAGCTTTTTTAGAGAGTACAGGCAGCTGTAGCCTCCACAGCTAGCAAAACGGAAAACCGGAAACTGCGTAAATCGGCTTAAAAAAAAAAAAAGAAAAAAAAAATATATTTTTTTAATGTAGATGCGTGTCGTAACCCCGAAACGTCGTAAGTCGAGGCTGTCGTAAGTCGAGGACTACCTGTAGTATTAAACAGATTTATTTTTACTTTCATTTGGTTTGTTAGTTTCACTTCACATGCTCAACATTCTGACTCAAGTACAACACATCCCACCAAACAGAACAACTTTTTTTGTCGTCTTACCCAAAATGCTGACGTCTAATCGATTGCTAGCTGAATTCTTCAACAACTCACGAAGAAAGGCAGCTAAATAGTTGAACACATTTTTATGGCACTGAGGTAGCATGGAAATAACCTAAAGACAAAATATTTTAACATCAGAAAGTTTTATCCGTCAACATCTTGAAACAGATTAGTGAACAGTTCAATCCCAGCAAACTGATTTCCTTACTTTCTCACACTGACTCGCACTGGAGCAGCATTCAAGGCACTGCTGGTAAAAAGAGAAGGGAACCACAGGTTCTGGGAGGGCATCCAAGAAAAGAAGCAGGGCTTCTGCCACTGAGTGGTTACTGCCCGCTGCCGGTCGACACAAAGTCAAGGCAGAAATACAAGACTGCTCATTCTGAAATGTGAAAGGTGCCAAACAGTTACATTTACTGCTACATTCTAGTGTTTATTCATTAAAAAAAAACTGATTAAACAAAAAAGTCAGCAGAAAATGATTTCAACTTTTGAAAAAATAGCAAATCAATAGCAGTATGCACAAAGCGCAGAGTGCAACATCTTTAAATAATATACATTTTATTTTAATACATTTTTTATACTGAACATAATACTGAAGGATACGGAGGGAATCTGGCATCCCTGAATCAAGGCAATCCCTTATTTCAGCAAACTCACTTCGAAGCCCTGGTTGCTGAAATAAGTCTTCCTGTAAATAGAAAATACAAAAAAATAGAAAATGACAAATTTTGACTTTTAGTTTCTTTAAGGAGCACAGACATAACACTGCATTGCCCTTAAACTACCGGTAAATAACTTAAAAAATAAAAACTTACCATAAATAATTTCTAGAAACAACCACAGTTCAAGTTGTCTAAATAAAAAGGTTTTAAATATATATACCTACGGTAATCTAAATCAATGCAAGATCTCAACAAAGTGACATTGAGTAAAGCAAAACTACAGTCAGCTAGTTTACGTATGTGTAGCTTAAAGCTGGGGTATGTAAGATTGTAATGTAGTCTGTAACTTTTCAAACAATGTATATTTTAACATATTTCTTCACTCTGTCACTAGATTGATGTTAGAGAGGTAATCTCTGAAAAAACTAAAAAAAAATATTGTCCCCTTGCTTCTCCAGGTGGTAAATAAGCATTTCTAAAAAGAAAAAGTGACCCGCCATTTTCCAGCCAATAAAAACAAAGTTTGTAACCAGCCAATAAAAACCGAGCTTGAATTTGAATCAGCCAATAAAAACAGAGCTTGAATTCAAATTTCAACAGACCACAAGGGGGCAGAGCCATATATGGCTCTGAGGGGGAGGGATCAGAATGCTTGCTTGTTGAAATTTTTTCTAAGTGCTGCTCAGTGTTGGGTGTAACGCGTTACTTAGTAACGCGTTACAGTAATCACATTACATTTTGCAGTAACGTAGTAGTGTAACGCACTACTTTGAAAATGCCTGTAATATATTACAGTTACTAACAAAACCTTACATTCGTTACTTGCGTTACAATCAGGACCTTTCGGAGAATAGTTTTATTTATTTATTTTATTTACCTTTCGGAGAATAGTTGTGGTACGACGAGGACGACGGAGCGGACCATAGACATTATATATAGATATCTATGGAGCAGACTGTCACGTGGGGAAAACAAAGACGTACGCGATGACGTCGGAACGTCATACGTCAACGTACATAGACATATAAAGGTACATAGACATACGGCCTCTGTCACTAGCCTCGCGAGAACTGCCACCTGCAGTAAGCCTCGGTGGCAGTTCTCGCGATGTTGGGGCTGGCGCGGTCGAGAACAAACCCGGAAAAACACAGAGATGGATGTAACGAGAGAGGACGCGTCCCTGCCAAAAAAGTTAAGACTTCGTGTAAATATGTTGAAAAATGGGACAGCGAATTTACTTTCCTAAAGTTTATTACGCGTTTTTTAAGATTTGTAACCGCGACTTTAGTGTCTCTCTCTCATGGGGGAAGGAACGATGTCCGTCAGCATGAAAAATCCGTCAAGCACAAAGGTAAGCCTGTCAGATTGTGATAACATAACTGGTTTGAAAGAGGCTGATAGGTAGTTATTTTAGATTTCTTGTAAACCTGTCTGTTCTGTTTTATTTTTTTAAAACAGAAGTTTTACATTTTGATATTGTCATACCTTTTGAATGGCACATTTACATATGCATTGTGCTTGTTATGTAGCACTGCTGTTTTACTTTTTCATCAAAAATGAGTGTCAAAAAGATCTCTAATATCATTATTGAAAGATAAAAATTAATACAGGTTAAATCTCAGGTACAGTATTAGAGTAATCCAAAAGTAATGTAACTAAGTTACTTTCAGAACTGAGTAACTAAGTAGTGTAATATGTTACTTTTTTAAAAAGTAACTAGTAATGTGTAACTAATTACTTATTTTGGGTAACTACCCCAACACTGGTGCTGCTGTTCTACAGAAACTGCAGACTGAACCTTTAAAGATAACTTTAAAACTCTACACCTTTTATTTTGGTTTAAGGAAAACAATTTAATTTAAAGGTGCTATGTGTAACTTTCTGTAGAACTGCAGAACTTAGAAACATTTTCAACAGGCAAAGCATTCTGATCCCTCCCCCTCAGAGCCATATATGGCTCTGCTCCCCCTGGCCCTGCTGAAATTCAAATTCAAGCTCTGTTTTTATTGGCTGGTTACAAACTCTGTTTTTATTGGCTGGTTAATGGTGGGTCACTCTGTGTTTTTAGTGTTTTTATAAATGCTGATAGAGAAGCAAGGGGACTATAGTTTTTTTCAGAGATTACTTTGTCTAACATCAGTCTGTCAGTAGATAGTGACAGAGTGAAGAAATATGTTAAAAATATATTGTTAGAAAAGTTACAGACTGCATTACAAAGTTACATAGTGCAGCTTTAATTTATGGGGGGACATTTACCGATTAGGGTATAAACCAACACCAACCAAACTGAAGAAATTTACGTAATCAAATATGCAAATATTTGTTTTAAAATGCTCATTGACGCCACTGATAAGCTAAATGATCAGATTATTTTTGAAAATGCAGTACCCTTTTTAAACAAATTACTTGTGCAAAAGAATTTTAAAAATAATCCTGACAGTTTGTGCATCTCTAATTTGTGGAAATATTTGGGTTGGGAGCGAGGTTCTGCCTCAGGTGGAGGAGCTAAAGTTTGGGGTTTTGTTCACAAATGAGGAAGAATGGAGCAGGAGATGGACAGATGGGTCGGTGCAACATCTGTTGTATTGAGGACTCTGTGCCGGTCCGTTGTGGTGAAGAGGGAGCTGAGATGTAAGGCAAAGCTCTGTTTAGCAGTCGGCCTACGTTCCTACCCTCACCTACGATCATGAGCTGTGGGTAGTGACCAAAAGAACGAGGTCGCAGATACAGGCGGTTGAAATGAGTTTCCTCTGCAGGTTAGCTGGACTCTCCCTTAGAGATAGGGTGAGAAGTTCAGTTATCTGAGAGAGACTTTGAGAAGAACCACTGCTCCTCCACAACGAAAGGAGCCAGTTGAGATGGTCCAGGAATCTAGCAAGGATGTCCCCATGGTGCCTCCCTAGGGAGGTGCTCTGGGCATGTCTGACTGGGAAGAGACTCAGGGGAAGACCCAGGGCACGCTGGAGAGACGGTACCTCTCAGCTGGGCAGGGAACGCCTTTGGGTCCTCCCCGAAGAACTAAGAGGCTGGGGAAAAAGAGGTCCGTCACTCTCTTCTTAAGCTGTGGCCCCTGTGACCCGACTCCGGAAAATAGTGGATGGATGGTTAATCTTCATACTTTACAACATCTCACACACTGTCACTGGAAGACTGGGACACACTGTACCATCTCTGTGCATGTAGTACACTGGCTATGACCACTTGGTGATTTGCAGTGCATTGTACTGTATGAATTGTCTTTTTGTTCAGAGAACAAGTTGTGCATTTGTAACATTAGTCCATGTGAAAGTGTCACAAAAAGGGCAAATACAAGAATTTAAGTTGACACCAACAGAAACCTTATAGGATAGAAATTGCAGTGATTATACTGTTGTTTGTTACAGTAATTTTTTACCCAACACTTGACCAGTTCCTTATGTCTGTCTTAATTAATTGAGATCCAAGACAAGACAAATTAGACTTGGCTGTAAAAATCCTGTAGCTCTCCACTGAAGTATGGTGCCTTCAAATATTTTGTAATATTAAACAGATTTCAAACAAACCCTGTAAGGCGGCCAAGAATTGTGCTACAAACCCCAAAAAGAGTTCAATGAGATATCACTTTCAAATCATCACCTGTTTTATTGCATTGCGGAATAAATGATCCACCATCATCCAAAGCTCCTTAGGGATGTCAAGAGGCTTTTCAGTGGTTGCTCCATTCTCATTTTCAGTAGTTGCTCCATTCTCATTTACAGACTTCTCGGCATGAAGTTGAGGACAAACAAGACAAAACAAGGCTGAATTCAAACGGAGTTCTACAGCACACTCAAATACACTTAGGTAAAGTCCAAGACAGCAGTAAAAGAAGAAGAGGTACATCACTAACCAGTTCAAGGAGGGTCTCTTGTGGCAAGTCTTGAATAGGGTCCTTCATTTGGCACAATGCGTGAATAGAGGAACCGTAACAGCTTGACAGATAGTTCCCAGTTACAGAGATAAAATAGTCTTTGCCCCGCTCCAGATGGAGAACCAGGATGTCTTCAATCTTCTCCTTGCCACAGTTAAGATCAGGGGCCGTTAAGCGGTTTACAAAAACCTCAAGATCAATGTCCACAGAGGCACCTGGATATCAAGAAAAACACATTTACAAACTTATAGGGTGGTTAGCTGTCCGACTCAGTTATCTGATGTAAAGCACCACATGAATATGTTGTTGTAATGTAAGTTTTACTCTTAAATCTAATCAAAGCCATAGCTAAAGAAAGACTAAAACTAGGCCCCTCATGTTTCATTAAAATGACATCCTACATCATCTTAACTGCTCAGATATCTCACCCTGAGCAATGAAGCCTTTGGCAGGGTTGGCAGTGAGCCAGGGCTTGGAGTATGTGGACTCATTTGGCTTCTGGATAAACTCAAACTGACATGGGACCTGCCCATCATTGACGAGGTTCAGTGTCTCAGCCTGGTGCTGCATGTACCTCACGTCCTTGAAGTGGAACTGAAAGAACACAAATTAATAGACAAGATCAAAAAGTTATAGCCTTTAAATATTTTAATTAGGCTTAAAGCTCAGAATGAATACTGTACATGGCATCAGTAGTGGTGGTTTGCACAAAGTACATTGGGAAAGTATTTCACATAGGTGGTAGATTAACAAGATTACATTTCCTCTTACACTTTAATACAGGGCATGAAACTTTACCTCTCGCTTGGACAAAGTTACAGATGGAATGCATTCGTTTTCCATTTTGTCTATATTGCGTACAATCTCCTCAAAGGTTTTCTTATAAGCTTCATTGTTTATTCTCTTGATCTGTAGCAACAACAACAAAAAAAAGGCATGAGAGGTAAATTATTTAATATTTTTCAAGCTGTCCTTGGGAACCTTAAAAATACCGCACCAACATTGAATGCTGTTCCAAAAAAAATTAAAAGATAAACAAAGAAGATCAGTTAAAATCCTAATGCATTCACAAACCATTTTTAATGGAAAAATGGAAAATTTGAAAAAAAAAAAAAAAATCCTACATGAAATCTAACAGAAATATTAAACATAAAACAAGTAGAGAAACTAAAGAATTTACCCCGATGATGAGCAAGGAACTGACAGGTTTGTGGTCACTGGTCTTCAGAACCATATGACTCTTGTAATGTTGCTGCTTTATGTTTTTTCCTCTCCACAGGATACGGTCACACCACGCAGGGACACGACATTTTTCACTAAATGTGGAGGAAGAAATAAAAGATATTCATGAATTTACATATTTTAGTTGAAGTGGTAAAATGCACAAAACAAGAATTGAATCTTCCCGAGTTATTATCTACACATTTGTCAGTGATTAAAGAACATTAGTTCTGAGAAACATATCAAGGTTCAAGGTGACTTTATTGTCATTCGCATCACATATGGTACATGAGGTGGAAAAAAACTGTACTCAAGTTCCCAGTTACACCCAAAAATAGCAAAAATATAAACTATAAAAAAGAAACAGTGTACAAGGATCTAAGATATATGCTAAACAAAAATATAATATAATACGATGTATTAAACAGCAGCCTGAACATATGTAAACAAAAACAAACAAAAAAACACCACCACCCGAAGGCCACATAGAGCATATTAAATGTTAATATTTATTAACAACGCAACACAGAGGCAAAGGTAATGCCCCTAATGACACCAGAGCAAAGATTATTGTATTTTCTGAATAAATTAAAAGTAGTGCAATATAAACTTTTCTTGCATGTTTTACCTATGAATGCAAAGAAAGCTTTTTTATTTTGTATTTATTTGTTAAGGACAAGGTTAAAGTAAGAAATTACAGATGTGTTGCAGATTTCTAGCCAACAGTTAATTTTCGATCCTGGTCTCTGGCGGCACTTTTATCCCCAATAAAGTTGATAAAATTAGCAATAATAATATAACAAATAATACCATCAAGTACTTTAGTTAGACACAAGTTAAAATAAAAACGTTAAATTTACAAGATCTAAACACAGATACATGCATATAAATACAGAAATATGATTTTTTTTAAACTCAATGTAACTTTTTCTTGTTTTTACTTTTGCTTTACTGCAGTGTTCAAACTTAAACATAATCTTGTGGTTGTATTTTTCTTTGAATACTCAGTGATTTTGTGTGCCTTCAATAAATAAAAAATCATATTGACTTTACAAAAAAGAAAACAAAAAGAAAACTAATAATTAACATTGAATAAATGCTTTCGGAGGACAACATATCTGTGATTTCTGTGTTGCAAATACAAAATGACTTGTTTTTCAGTAATTATCTCAAACTCTGACCATGAACAATACACCACTGAAGATAAACCTTTTCAATATAAATAGGACATTTTTATTTGCAGTGATTACCTAGTATCCCAGTAATCAGAGCCAGTGTCGTATTTGTAGGTGGGCTGGAAATGAATCGCTCCTTCCACAAAGCCTTCAAACACAGCCTCCTCAGAGATCTGCCTCTTGAGCTGAGGAGCACACGCAGCTGATAAATATCACCAGTCATATACACAGAATAAGAACTACTCAAGCAAAATAAAAATCAAACCCACCTGATCATAATTGTGCAGCGACTCAAAGTCCTTCTTGCTGATTAGTTCTTTTACACTTTCAACATCAAGGTCACTAATCCTGTAGTTGAGGTCCCCAACCCATAAAATAACACTGATCAAGAAAGCAAAAATAAATATGTATAAACAACTGGATTAAATAATGTCTCAAATGAATAATATGCAAGTATGTGCAGCCTCACATGTAGCACTTTAATTCTAAACATTAATTTGAACACTGTGACAGCCAGTAGCTTTTTTGGGTTAAAGATTCATTGTATGACTAATTCTTAGTTCTGGGTTTTGCTTATATTGTCCATTTAATGCAGCAAAATCTATCACTTTTAAAACGTTATGAATCTGGTTCAACTGAAGTGGGCGATTACTTAAATATACTTGATGTTTTATATGTTATGGTTAGTATTCAAGTAAAAATGTGTGAAATCTAGTGTGAGAGAGTCAAGTCCCAGAGACGGTGTGAATGTTGCAAAGCATGTTGGGTAGGAATTATGTATGCAATGTTTCTGATGGTTTATGATATTTCTGAGTGCGAAAATAGGTTTTTCATATTTTCCTGTTCTGGTTTGGCATTTATGTTAAATTCTGTTATTGGTTGAGTTTGACTGACTGCGATCGGTATGAGGGGGAAAAGCACTGCGAGCATGGTGATGTCACCAAGTGGCGCTTCACTTAGCTTTGCATAGGACAGCATAGCATAGCTCCGTGCAGTCCCATGTAGAACACCATTCTCCTGTACAATTTTAATGGGGAACTCTTTTTAAAAAGAGTAAGCGGGCTTGAATTTTCCAGATTTAAATTTAGCGGAAGCAAATTCCACTTAAGGTTTTCAAAGTTAGCGAAAACACTAATCCGCTAAATGGAAAGTTAGCTCCGCCACTGATTTTTTTTTTTTGGTTAAAGGTCACAAAAATTAGGCCGCAGAAGAAACAGCTTACAAGCTACATCACCCAGCTCTAAGTGCAACTACAATAAAGGTTAAGTGGTACATACTTGTGCTTCATGATAGTGAGTGGAGGCAGGCTAAGATCGAGTTGACGGAACAGGAGTCGACTGCAAATATCCTTGTAGTCCTGATTCCGTCTCTCATATTCTTCAACGTGGGCAGCAAGGTGAGAATTGACCATGCAGATATTAGAGTTGTGGAACCGAAAGCGAATTGCAACAGCACCCTTGTTTCCCTGAAACAGGTTGGGGAAAAAAATTCTGTTAATTTAATGCTGCAGGAAAAAAAGGGTAGAATTGCATGACAGTACAGTACAGCAGTACTCAAATTACTTTAAATGTGCATATTTTAATAGATTTGATTCTTTGTAAAGTCTTCTACCAAACTAAAAAGCAAAATGTTGCCATTTGTCATCAGCCAGCTGCTTTATGCTGCAGGGACAGTTAAAGGGGACCACATATTCAAAATTCACTTTTTAATGTTTTTTTTACTCAACTTTTGGTATTTACTTCATAAAAAAACAGTCCTAAGGCCAAAAAAATGCACCCAGTGGTTTATTTACTCTAAGTAGATTTATTTATCTTTGATAGAAACACTTCGTTTTGCACTTCCTGCGGTTTGTGATGTCACAAACCGCAGCCACAACCCACCTCAACCCTGAGTCCAGCCCTCAACTAGCAACCCCTGGTGCGGCTCCACCCACTTCAGTATAAAAGAGTTGACGGTTGTTTTTCCTGATTTCATGGCTAAAAATGTCACAGAGTCTAGCCAGCTAACTCTCTGACCCTCCTGGCCCAGATAATGGAGTGCGCACTAAGCAGATTTAAAATTGATAGTTTTCAGATGGGAGGCTTGAATGAACAGCGATGCAGCATGTTGCTGTGTGTTGGTTTATGTGTCATTAGCAGGACAGACTACGTACCGCTAAACCTCTTTGACAAACCCGTGTGCGTGTATGTGTGTGTGTGTGTGTGCCGGGCCCGGCGCGTGGCTGAGCGAGGGACACAGATAACAAGACAGCCCCGCTGTGAGTGTGTGTGTGTGTGTGTGTCCGCGAGTGACATCCGCTCCGCTACCTCCAGCTCGCGCGCACAGGGAGAGGGAGGGAGACGTCAGGGAGGGAGTTGGACATTTATTACAGAGGAAAAATTAAAAATGACACGACAACTTGTACACGTCTGATCTGTCCCACAATAAATACGTCGCAGTCCAGTTCAGCTCAGCGTGAGTTCAGACATCCTCGTCTGCCTTTGGAGGGCGGAGTTAATGTAAGCAGATCTTTGAAGGGCGTGCCACGAGATCTCATTATCATAAACCGGTCGTTCAAAACGAAAGTTAAAAATGGCAGAATTAAAAAGGGTATAATTGATTATCTAAGAATTATTTTGTGTATTAAATTGAATGAACACTGTCTGGATACCCCAAAGACATACCATAAAATTTTTAAAAACCTATCTGTGGTCTCCTTTAAGCAAGCATAGTCAGATGCAAACCAAAAATAGTCTGTCTTACAACACTGCAGTAACATGTACAGATACTGATGATACAAGCTGTATCCTTCCTGTTTGAGCTCCACTGTAAATGTTTTTTTAATTACGGAGGAAAGTGGAAAACATTTTAAGTGGAAGCGATGACAAAGGCAGCAGTGTTTAAAACAAACAAAACTAACAAAGGTGTTTTTAAAACATTTTTTAAAAATAGATGTTATGACATATTTCTGACAAAGATGCATAAAACTTAGGAAAAAAAGGCAAAAAAAGCAAAAACAAGGAACAAAATCTTTCTTTTGCTTTCATCCCGAGGTCAAACAGGGCAACCACTGGCTTCCTGGAAGCTCTAATCACAGTTGCACTTGCATACCCAGCACCTTTGGTAATAAGATCTTGTAATAAAAGACCAGAAACCTTTACGACTGCCCATACATAAAAGAAACAGCTCAGCAGGAGCAGTTCTCACCATCCTTCCCATGATGCCGGTGCCCACAGACTCAGCCTCCACATCAGAGATGAACTCTGCATGCTCCTTCTTCACATAAAAGATCAGCATGATGCCGACCAGACGCACCAACTTCACCTGAAACAGCAAAAGACGAGATTTCAGGTATAAATGAAGACATTTACATGAAAGCACGCTCAGAAATTTCCACCCAATATTTCGTTAACCGTCATGTTGTCACAGTGGAGTATCAGTACTATGTGACAACAAAATAAAAACATTTCAAGATTAAAATATTAAACCATGTCTTGTCTAAAAAGAAAATCAGAATTGTGTGTTTGACATTTGTGTGTTGAATAATTGAGTTAGGTCAACCTCACGATCAATCTAATAAATCAACACTGCAAAATTAATATATATTTTTATGATTAAGTACTGGTGGCAATCAGCCCAATGAGAAATAAGTAGCGATACGTGTTCTGTGAATTCTTAACACAAATAAAACAGAAAGACAGAACAAGTAAGGAAGTTAAGAAAGCAGAGTTAGCACTCTGAGAAAAGGGAAGTACATGAAACTGAATGAACTGAAAAGAGAAAGAACAAAATGTTACGTTATAATGTACAATGTACAAAATATTATGTTATAAGAAGTCTGACTTCAAACTAATGAGAAAATTATAAAAAAAATATGCCAAAAATTCAAAAGGCTATTAGCTCTCATGCAACAACAGAAGAAAAAAAAACCTCTGTGAGGATATGAGACTTTCTGTGAAAGCAAGATAAAAAAAATAAATAAAAAGGGAGGGGAAGAAGACATTTCCTTACCAAGGCATATCTAGCATCTGGATGCAAAGCCTCGGACACGGCCTTTGTCCACTCTGGCTCTTTGGGGGTGTCGGTGAAGAAAAAGGCTTCTTTACTGAGGTCAAGCTCCTGAAAACTACAAAGGCAGACAGACATAAAATAAAATAAATTCCCACTTCCAAAACTGCATATATACCCGGCATACAGTATA
>JBBPBX010005011.1:46376-73945 GCA_038048925.1 Garcialebias charrua
AAAAAAGACTTAAAATGAGTCATTTCATGGTCAAGAATAAACATTGTTTTTTTTTTTTAAGTTTTAAATTGATCAAAGAAATAAACCTCAAACATTGTAAAAGTTTTGGTCAAAAAAAGGGAACATTTTCATTTTTTTAGATTACCGTATTTTCCAGAATATAGGTCGCAGCTTTTTGCCTAATTTGCATACCCTGCGACCTATAGAGAGGTGAGACCTATTTATGGATTTTTTCCCAAATTTTTAGACCAATTTTTGGCTCAGATGTGACCATTTTTTGTGACCAAAAAAAACCCAACAATATACATGTCATTGTTGTTTTGGTTTTTTTTGTCTGCTTGTTTTGTATATAATGTACTGTATATAGAAATCTGTCATATCCTGTTGGTTTTGAACTGTCAACATCTGTTTACTGTGATTGTAGTTTTCTTTAATTTCTTTTTGATAAGTGCAAATGCCTATTGCCAATGTGACGTGTGCTGCTGACCACTTGACCAGGTCACCCTTGTAAAAGAGATCTCGATCTCAACGGGCTCTACCTGGTTAAATAAAGGTGATTGATTGATTGATTTTTCATTTTGGCAGAAAATGGTGCAGTACCACTTTTGTCCGCTAGGGGACACTTCCAGAGAGTCCACCGACCGTTTCCAGCTCATGTGTCCGAAAAAAAGCCTCCTCTGCTCGGACTGACTCTGTCGCTGCCCGGCCTCCTGCTCTGGAGGTAACTACTGTTAGCTCTGTGTTTGTTAGCTGTTTGTTAGCAAGATAAGTCAAGAACCACTCAGCGGATTTTTATGAAACTTACAGAATGTAATCACTGTATGGACATTTACAAGTGACTAGCTTTATGAGATGTTTGAGATAAAAAAAAAAAGATCTTTTATTAGCGGTTAGCTACCGTAAACAGATACCTACTATTTAGATATATAGCTCATAAAACACTCGGCGGATATTTTTTCTGCTCACAGAGTGTAATTATATGGCTTTAATTTACAAACTGTTGCCCTGTATGAAACATTTGAGATAAAATTCGATTTTTTATTCGTGTTTTGAGAGACGGACTCGTCTCGGTTAGCTTTTGTTTTATTTCCGTTTATGTTATAAATAGCTCATAAACCACTCGGCGGATATTTTTTCTGCTCACAGAGTGTAATTACCGGTATATGGCTTTAATTTACAAACTGTTGCCCTGGATGAAACGTTTGAGATAAAATTCGAATTTTTATTCGTTTTTTAGAGACAGAATCATCTCGTGTTAGCTTCCGTTTTATTTCCATGTATATTTTAGCAAATAGCTAATACAGTAAACCACTCGGCTAATAAACCACTAACCCTTGTGCTATAATGTCAGCTATAATTTTTAGCAAACAAATAATTGTTTTTACCGTGTTAATCTTCTTAAAAGCCTTGCTGTGCGCTCCTGTGGCAGACATTTGCAACAGAGCTAAACACTCGGTCCATATTTCCAGGTTGTCTCAGCGGTGACGCGTTATGTCTGCGGTGACGTAGGTGCAACCTATATTCCGGTGCAATCTATTTATGGATTTTTCCCATTTTTTGGCAATAATTGGACAATGCGACCTATATTCCGGTGCGACCTATAACTCGGAAAATATGGTAAATTAACCAGGAAGCTTTTAAATTTAAAGCCCCAAGCATTCTAAAAAGATTTTACTGACAAAATTACCAGATCCAAACTGGCTTAGAAGAGTATTCTCTTACCTAAAGTCCTCCAGATAGGTATAAAACTCCTCGTTCTTTAGGAGCTCACACTTGATAAGGTTGTCCCGTAAACCGAACTGTGGCATGGTCAGAATCTGAGCTTTGTTGGATGTTGTGTGGGAGGAGGAGCGCACCAGATCATCCCGGTCCTCTCGACTACTGATGGCCGAACTGTGTACCATAAGACAGGGGAAAGCAATTGGTCATGACAGAAGACACGGCAGCACAAAAATTATTGTCACATTTGTGCAATTTTACATCAGATATGCATTACAGTGATCAAAAACATGCACTTAAATGTCTTTCTGTTTGGCTGACTTCCCCAGGAAATAGTTCTAAAACCTAGAAATTACTTCATGGTATAAATTTGGAGACATTACTTTTTTTTTTCCTAGTCCAACAGCATTTTGTACAATAAGTCACTACCGGTATACTGACAACAATAAAATGCTATGCAGCAATGTTCTATTTCCAGATCATTAATATAAGCAATAATATCCCTGGATTGATTCTGTGATGTTTCAAATATAGATGGTAATCAAATACCATTTTCAAGTTCAGGAATCCATTCCAAGAAACTTCCAGGTTACGGCAATTTAAAACTAAACATTAGCATTTGACTTGTTCTGTCCCAGATCAGAAAACGGAAATGGTAACAGAAACATTTGCATGTACCGTCAAAAGGCATAGCGCTGTTACATTTAATTATTCAAAAAGTATGCAGATGAAAATTTAAAAAAGCATTTAAAGCTAAATTTAACTCACACACCACTTTGAAAAAGGTGTTAAGTGAAGTTTCAAACACGCTGAATTTGCTGCAGGCAAAACTTTTACAGCCACTGCCTCTATTTGGTCTCAGTTTTTGATCTCTCAAACCAAACCTTCATTTGTCAATGAAGAGACTGAGGTTTTGCTTTTGAGCTTAGGCTCTTATTGTCAGGGAAGATGCACACCTGCACCTCTAAAGCAAAGTCTGTTTAGTCGATATAAAACAAACAAAAAGATAAAAGGTTGCCTTTATTTGAAAATCTTGATTTTTATAGTCACACGAAGCCAAAATAGCTGGTGATAATACTTTAAATTGTGCATGGCAGCCATTAAAAGCAGCTTTTACTTCAGGAGGGGATTATTCTTAAACTTGAACCATCACGCTGCGACAATTTTTTTTTTTTATAGTTTCGCTTTAAGTGGAAAGCTCTTACCTTTCTGGGCTGGAATATACTTTGGACTTTTGTGTGACACTATTAACCGTTTTCAGCTTTTCTAAAGATTCCTTTTTGTCCGACGATTTCTCTGTTTGGGAAAAAAAAAAGATATGAAGTCAAACTTTAAGATCGTAGCATTTTTGAGCAGATTGACTTTAAAAACTACTAACACACAAAATGATCATTAGTAAAACAACATTTCAGCTGGTAAATAAATAAAATTCAGGATAAACTGTCACCAATTATGATTTATAACAAAAGATAAACAAGTTGGACTTAATAATCTCCACTCAGGTCTCAGTTGCTGCCTTCCTCTGACTGACTTGGGAGGCTTTTCACACTAAGTTACAGTTACTGCATTCTAAGTAGGTGAATTTAAAGGCTTAGTGTGAAGTATGAGACAGCACGGGCCCTGTCTCCAGCAGCTTGGCAGCACAGACAGCTGACTCCATCGAAAGTGAAACCGGAGAATTTTGAGGAGAAATCTAAACTTCTAAAATGATACTGCGCTCTACATGATGGCTCAATTTAGATGACGCATCATAATGAACTAAAGGATGCTATATAATAATTAAAACAGGATTTTAATAAGCAATAAAAGTTTTATTTGAAATCTGGTTATCTCATTGGTCTTTGGACAAGAAACGCAGTCAAGGCAAAACAAGAACAGCATCTCTGCAAGACATTACGCTGGGTTCTGGTTTTACTAAAACGTCATCACTTCATCTCATCACATCAGTTTTGACAGAATTAGTATGCAACCCATTTTCAAAGCATCCATGAGTCAGACGTTGGTAAAGCAGTTTCTAAAATTCATTCATGAAAACGGTGTTGACCAAAACAAAACGACAACAACAAAAAAACAGACTACCGGTATCTGAATTAAGAAAACACATTGTGACCTACAGCATGTACCAATCTTGGCTAAGGGTGATAAAAGGTTTACTGTAAATAACAAAAAAAAAATTATGTTAAGCAATTTAAAACATTTTTTTTAAATACCCATCGGGACCCACTGATACTTCTCTGAACATCCAGTGATTTTGTCATTGTGTGCACAAGAACAGCATTTGTTGGACTGAAAAAAAAAAAACTTGTAAAAAAGCTGAAATCACTTTTGAAGCTTGAGTTTTCTGAGATACTCAACAAGGCAAACACGAATACGAGTCGCTATTTTGTCATGGACAAAGCTGAGAAAATGTGATTTCAAATGCACTTTGAAAGGACCAGCATTTTTGGAAGGTACATATTTTAGCACAACATACATAAAAACGGCTGATTTATAGTAAATTTTGTGTTTTTCAAGGTCAGTTGGTTGGGGTGGCTATCTTGAATCAGGTTGAGGCTAAAAGTGAATCAGTAGTTGTAGATGTACATCTAATGATTAGTTTCTGCAAGTTCATTAAAATCTGTCCGTCAGTCCAGACAGACACAGAGGCTAAATCTTTATCGCCTGCTTTCTCCCTTAAATGGCAGACAATAAACATCCTACTTTCCAACTACCAAAAGTTACAGAAAGCTATGTCTAACAACATTGTAAAAAATAAAGTTGTTTACATGTACAACGTGTAATTACATGAACATTCAATAACAGCTATCTCCAATCAACTGTCACCTGAAACCAGTTGGAGCCAAACCACTATGCAGAAAGTGTGTAATTATTACCTAGACAAAGTTCCTGTGAAGGTTGCAGTTTACGGATTACTTCACAGTCCCGTATACGTATTAGTACAGGGGTATCAAATCCTGGTGTTCAAGGGCCACTATACTGCATGCTCTACTCTTTTCCCTGCACCAACACACATGCTTCAACGGTTGAACTACCTCTTCATGTTCAACGGAAGCGTGTCAATGCCTTTTGATGCCAGTCAGGTGTATTGGAGCAGAAAAACCTCTAAAACATGAAGATAGTGGCCCTCATGGTGTCCCTGAGCAAGACATCTACTGGTAATCCCCAATTGCTCCCCGGGCGCCTACATAGCTGCCCACTGCTCCACCTGAGTGTATCTCATGCAGTGTTGCCAGATTGGGCGGTTTTCATTCTCTATTTTGCAGGTAAAAATAGCTTTGGGCGGATGGGGATAATTTGGGCGGATTTGGAGTCAGATCGGCGGTTTCCGAGTTAACCTATTAAACCTATAAGTCTACCTTATAATGTTTTGCTAGTTTTTTGATACTTTGTTAAAAAAAAGAAAAAAAAATAATCTTTTGTTTTTTTTTCTCTCTTTTTGTTTTCTATTGTTTATTGTTGGTTTTTTATTGTTTAATGAAATTCTATCACTGCTGTTCATTATTCTTTAGTTTAGCAGGTCGCTTTCGTAAATGAGCCCATGAGGTTCAAAAGATTTACCTGACTAAATAAAGGTTGAATGAATGAAAAAAAAACATTTCAAACAATCATTCATCATTATTTCATAGCAAAGCTCCTCTGACCTTTCTCCATCACCGACTGGCAATTGTCAACTGCCAGGACGATCACTGCAGAGAACTATGGAAGCAGGAATGGATCATATTTACGAACAGGTGAGGCGGGGCCGTTTACACGGCGTGTATTTTGAGTGAAACCGCTCCTTTCTCTCTGCGGTTCTGACACCCCGTTGAGTGGGCTGGACAGTAGTGGCGGTACGTCAGAGCGGCCACCATATTGGATGTGGCAGAACTGCCAGTCAACTGATAGAAGGAAACGGACTTAACTTCATATTTAAGCACCGTTTTACAAAGTGTTTTTATGTTAATGCCCGTCATTCACACACACTAATATATGTGGAAAACAAACAGGCACCAAAGACAACATTTATAACTTTTAAAGTGATTATTAAAACTATTTATCTCTTAAGGTAAACACTAAACCAACAATATTTTGAGTACCCTGATGCATATATTGATATTAAAATATTTTGAGTGTTTACAACTACTAACGTGTGTAACACTATTACTGTGGTGATAAATATAGAAATATTCATATTGAACATTTAATTCGTGTCTATAATAAACAGATCCTTAAATGTGACATGTTGATTTTCTGAATAAAGAGCACCAATGATCACATTTAACTGATTTTGATTAATCACATAGACGAACATAAACACTGATATATCTTTACAGGAGTTGGGGGTATTGCGTGATGGGGCGGTTTTTAACAGACTTTTGGGTTGGAAAACCTCAACTATCTGGCAACACTGATCTGATGCGTGATGGGTTAAATGCAACATACAATGATGACAACATAGCACTTTACTTTTCTTTACTCAAGGGCCAGGATTAGACACCCAGGCTTTTAGTGTCAAACCAGCAACACAATGTTCAGTCAGCCACAGGAAAGCTGCATGAAGTCTAACCTGTAGTTTCACACCCACCATGCATGAGTCTTTATCTGCGGTTCAATCTGTTAGTCAGCACAAACACAGCCTCTCCATTTTATCAGCTCTGACTCTTCCGTATTAAAACATGAAGAGACTTTTTGTGTGTGTACTACTGCCGCACAAAGTTCAGTCTTACACAACCTCCACGGCTGTATGTGTACTAGCAAGGTTACTTACATCGTGTTAATTTATTTAACTGAATTTAAAATGCCCCCTTTCCCCCCCAAATAAAAATAAATAATGAAGTCATCCCTTTCGACGCGCTTGATTTTTTTGAATGAAAGAAGTAAACAAACACAGTGAGGAGCGTTCACTGAAAGTTGACAGACAACTGATTTTAGCCAAGAGGCTCAGCAAATAAGAAGAGCTTAAAGAGATAAGTAGACACACGGGGAAAGAAAAATAAAAACGGGCAAACATTTAAAAAAATAAAAGCCCCAAAGATTAAAACACGCAGCGCATCAACAGGTGTATTGGCGACACCATTCAAACAGCGTTAGCATTAGCTGCTACTATTAACCACCTAAACATTCGCTTTAAGATTCATTTAAAACGGTACAGTTATATATATGAATAGTATATAAATATATCAGATAAATGACACAATCCCGCCTGGCTGACGAGTTCCGAAACCCCCACAAGCTAACACTTGGCTAAATTTAGCGTATTTAGCTTTAGCATGTGAAGCTAGCTAAGAATCTACTGTCTGACAGCTTCTATCGCCTCCACAGGATCATTAAAGGACGCTGTAAAGTTCGTTTCTTCATACCAGAGTCTCTCATCATCACTCCGGACATGTCCTCCTACTGCCGCCGCTCATTGTGTGACAGAAGATCAATGTACAGTCTAGCCTCGGTCAGCAGTGTTGCCAGATCTCGCGATAGAAACAAGCGACCAGCTCCATGAAAAAACGAGCCCAAAACAAGCCCAGCTGGCAACCCACCATATTGTGAAATCAGAGGCAGTTCAATCATACATTTATTTTTTGGCATCACATAATATACACATCTAAATTATGCTTAACACGTTGAATTGCATACTTTTACATTATAAAAAAATATATACAGTATACTGTATATATATTTTGCATATATAACATCTAAATTATGCTTAACACGTTGAATTGCATACTTTTACATTATAAAAAAATATATACAGTATACTGTATATATATTTTGCATATGTAACATTAATTCAACTGTTATTTATACAAATTAATTCCATTAAGCCTCTGGGACTCATTAACCAGAGAGACTTGAATTTTAAATGAAGAGTGATGACAACAATGGACAACGACAACAACAGACAATCATAAAGGATGCATACAAATTATAAATGAAAAAAATCATAGATAGATAGATTAGAAAGATAGATAGATAGATTAGAAAGATAGATAGATAGATAGATAGATAGATAGATAGATGATAGATAGATAGATAGATAGATAGATAGATAGATAGATAGATAGATAGATAGATAGATAGATAGATAGATAGATAGATAGATAGATAGATAGATAGATAGATAGATAGATAGATAGATAGATAGATAGATAGATAGATAGATGGATGGATGGATGGATGGATGGATGGATGGATGGATGGATGTGGATGGATGGATGGATGGATGGATGGATGGATGGATGGATGGATGGATGGATAGATAGATAGATAGATAGATAGATAGATAGATAGATAGATAGATAGATAGATAGATAGATAGATAGATAGATAGATAGATAGATAGATAGATAGATAGATAGATAGATAGATAGATAGACTGTGAGTTTTGCAAAACTTGTCATAAGAATATTTTATTAGTGTTAATGTTAACCCACCAAGAATATGCTGATGAAGATTCCCAGTCATCCAGGACATGATGAATTCAAAAATGTTTAATGGAAAAACGACTGGGCTTTATTGGTATGTCAGTCAGACCTGAGCAGGCTAACGAGGAGAAGGAGTTGCGTGCAGCTTCCTGCTGCAGAGACAGGATGCTGAGGGAGCTCAGGGAAATGCCACATTACACTACTGTTAGGAATTTAAGCTTGTGCACTTTAACAAAAAGAATGCTTAAAGGAGTAAACAAGTAGCAATGCTTCATGCAGACTTTAAAGTGTCTGTGACATCATCTTTCTACTTTGCATAAAATGTTACAAGATATATATCTTGTATCATTCAACTATGTTCGTTTTAGCAAACAAAATGATATATTAATGAAAATTCCTTTCAAAGTGAGTTTAAAATTAAAAACCGTGTTTCTTCACGGGACATCCGACTACACGCAAATGCAACATCTGTGACGTAGGAGGGAGAACGTCTTTAGAACGCCCCTTTTACATATTCATGGCGGACAATAAATAAACCGACTAATTTAGCAATCTAAGTGAAGATTTGAGCGATTTGTCTTCAGTTTGGGAAGCAGAAAGTTAGATGAACAAGAAACAGCAGGTTCTAATTTAGGTCTGCACCCGTATTTATTTGAGTCTTACCTTTTCAGGAAGCGAGGGAGCTCCGGGGGGGGGCAGCTTTGTTTATTCCATACTTGACGAAGTATTTCATCTTTTGGGAAAGTGAAAAGGCTCACTTGTTCACTGATGATATTAGAACACCCAAATGCGACACAACGTAACGGCATTTTTCAAGTTATACAAAAAAATAAATAATAGGCGATCTGGCAGAGAATGTGCATGCGTTATCATGGCAAACGCAGACTGAGCTTCTCCTTCCTACATCACAGATGTTGCATTCGCGTGTAGTCGGATGTCCCGTGAAGAAACATGGTTTTTAATTTTAAACTCACTTTGAAAGGAATTTTCATTAATTTATTTATTTATTTTGTTTGCAAAAACGAACATAGTTGAATGATACAAGATATGTATCTTGCAACATTTTATGCAAAGTAGAAAGATGATGTCACAGACGCTTTAACATCACCCTGCACAGGCTTTTACAACATGTGATTTGTGTAGGTGTGTGTGTGTTTATGTGGGTGTGTTTTGCATAAAAGTCAAACAGCATGGTGCAACATGCAAAAAACATAACAATCTTTATCTGAAAAAAAAAAAAAAAAGCCAGAAAAGAAATGTGTGTATAGTGTGCACTACCATCAATGTTTCTTGTTTTTGTGTGTCTAAATGGTTGAATTTGATATTAAATTCAGTTATGTGATTGCTGACACAGGTCACGCCACTGAACTAGAGAAAATGATGTTACTGCAGCGGCGTGTCAAAACGGCTGCTGTTCAAACTCATGCACAGGGTGAATCAGTAGCGTTCAAAGAAAGTGGCCCACTTTAAAATCCTGCAGCTTGATGATGCCAAAATAAGCAGCCATGTCTCTGGCTGCACTGATGCTGGAAGCCCTGTGGTATGTGGGGTTTCATTAGTGCCAAAATATGTTTATGTGTCTATGTAAAGTGTGTATGTAGTGTGCTGGGTATATGTAAGGTGATATGTTAAGTGATATGTTAGATGCATATGTTAGATGCATATGCTTAACATATCACCTTACATATAACTTAACATATGCACCTAACATATACCATATTTTCTGGTGTATAGGTCGCACCGGTGTATAGGTCGCATTGTCCAATTATAACCAATAGATTGGAAAAATCCCTAGATAGGTCGCACCGGTGTATAGGTCGCACCTACGTTTAGCTCTGCTGCAAATGTCTGCCACAGGAGCGCACAGCAAGGCTTTTAAGAAGATTAACACTTAAAAACAATTATTTGTTTGATAAAAATTATAGCAAATATGTGTCTGAGCTGAACTTTTCCTTAATAAATTACGTAATTGTGAAATGAGCTGGATTTAAAAATTTGTTTTGCCGAAAGTGATAACAAGCCATACATAGGTCGCACTGGTGTATAGTCAGAGTACTTTTATTAACATTGCACAAGTTTGCACCAGTACAGCGTGAATATGTACGCACAGTCATCCGAAAGGGGGGCGAGTGTGTGAAGCTGCTGCTATCAGACCACATGAGACATCATATCACATTATGTTCTTCAGCGCGGCCTCTCCCATCCGTATCGGGATGAAGGTCAAAGGTGTGAAAACAAGGAAAGAACCATGAGGGTCACAGCGTTGGTATTAAAAAAAGATGTATCACATTTTGTCTTTCATGACACCATATGAGACAGAAAAAACTATACCAGAAGCACATTTAAGACAATCACATGTTGCATTTTGAGACTGAGGCAGTGAGATTTCTGTCCATGAGACATTCCAGATAGCAAACAGTTCTGAGATTAAACCAGCCAGCCTCCGATAACGCTCATAGAAAAGTTCTCCGGGAGGTAGCGGTAGGTGCAGCTGTTTGCCTCAGCAAAACACGTCTCAGGAGAAATTTGACATCCAGCCTTTTCCAAGGTTGTTTAGGGTAAGTCAGATAAGGATTCCAAATATTTTTCACTTCAGGCAGACAGTATAATTTCCTTCAGCCTTGAGTCCTGCTGGGCAACTCTGATATGGTCCAATTTGGGACTTTTTCCACTGATCCCAGCTGTGGCCCTTAGATGTAGACCAACAGCGTCCAGAGTCCCAATCCGAGGGGATGATCTGCGATCCTCAGAGATCGTGTTCACCTTCCGGATTAGCTCGTAAACAGCTACAGTATATAGGTTGCAGGCCTTGAAAAAAACCATAAAAAGATGCGACCTATACACCGGAAAATACGGTACACCTATTACCTAACATATCACCTTACATAAATAATAAATAAATAAAGTGCTATGTGTTGTCATCATTGTATGTTCCCATACAAAGATGAGATTGGCTCTGGGCAGCCATACACACCATGCTACGTAAACGCTTGACATTGACACATAAACATATTTTTGGCACTAATGGAACCCCATATTGACCGATCCATGTTTTTTTAACAGGTATCATGGAAACACCGACTGCGAGCGTTTACCAGATGGAAGAGATGACAAACCTGTTTTGTGGTGCTGGTTGTTTTTATGAGGTCTTCCCAGGGGTGCGAGGGCTTGTTTCATGGCTTCCTGGCTTCTGCTGGCTTTCTTGTACTTGTCGATCCACTCAAACTTGGGGACTTGCATGGGAGACCTGCAAACATCTGGAAAAAGACAAACAGTGAGACCAAAAGAAGATTAGTGTGAATGTTCAGGAAGCATTTACAATATTGTGATCAATTTTTATTCCGTACATTTTTTGGCACAATTCTCATCCCACAGTTTTCAGGCTATTTCAACAAAATCATATATCAAAAGGTTCAGCTTCAGTACAATGCTGTTATGACTTTTGGTATTGGTGCAGCTTTAGCTTTTTGAAATATTTAGCCTTTTCTGTCATTTTTTTCCTCATAAAATGAATTGAGCTTATTTTACAACCTTTAGCTTTTTAGATGTGTTTACAACCTTTTACTGCTCCTTTCACATTTTGTTCTGGTTCAGCTTCTTTCAGCTTCCTTGTGCAAATTTAAACTTGTTTTTTTTTTTTCAGTTAATTTCAGCTGGGGTTTTTTCTTCATTTTTTTTGTGCTCTTTCAGATTATTTCTGCCAACGACCACATTTTTGTGCTTTTTCTAACTTCTTTATGCTAATTTCAATTTGTGTGCCTTTCAACTTATTTCTGCAAGTATCAGCTTTTTTGTGTTTGTTTTGCTATTTCAGCTTTATATAGATGTTTTATGCAAATGTATGCTCTTTCAGCTAATTCCACATTTTTTGGTACTCTTTTCAACTTTTTCCAGCCCAATTCAGCAAAAAATGTGCTCTCTCCATTTCCTTCTTGTAATTTCAGTCTCTTTCTGCCTTTTTTTAGCTACTTTTCAGCTGTTTTTTTTGGTGTGAATTTCTTTTTTCTTTTTTTCAGATAATATCACTTTTTTTCAGCAAACATGTTCTTTCTGTTTTCATCTGCTAATGTAACCTTGTTCGATCTTTTTAGCTACTTTTTTGTGCATTTTTGACTTTGTAGCTAATTCCAGTTGTTTTTAGATAAGTTCTATTTTGGGGGTAATTTCTGCTACTTTCAGCCTAATTAACCTATTTCTGCAAATTCAGCTTGTTATGCTCCTTTCAGCTTTTATCTGCTAGTTTCAGCTCTTTATGCTATTTCAGCTATACTATTTAGCTGTTTTATTCTAATTTCAGGCTTCTAAACTAATTCTAGATTTTTGGAGCTCATTTGAGCTCTTTCTATTTACTTCTGGTAGTTTAAGCTTCTGTCTGCCTTTTCAGCTACTTTTCAGCTAATTTTTGCTAATTTCAGCTTTTTTTAAAGCTAATTTTCTAAATCTTGCGCTTATTTCTGCTTATTTATTCCCACTTCAGCAAATATGCTTTCTTTCAACTTTATTTTGCTAATTTAGGCTTGTTTTTTCATTTCACCTTCCTTACAGCATGTTTTGGTTTAGCTAGTTTCAGCTGCTTCTCAGCAAGTTCTTCAGCAATATGCATTCACACCTGCATTTTCACAGGAAATGCAATCACTTTATTATTATTTCGGATGTCTGTGCAAACGCTTTAGTAGCTCATTGTGGAATGAACTGGTCTTCATCAAGTGTTCTTGTGATGCTTCTACTCCAGAAGTAGTAACCGTCTGGGGAATGTGACACATCCATAAAAGTTAAAGAGTTTTTCATCCTTTCAAAAGCCCAGAAGCAAAAGTATAAACAATTAGGTATCGCACAGGAAGTGTCTTGTTTAAACTGAACCGTTAATCTCTAGTGGAAGTAAATGATGAGATCAGTTTCACAGAATTTAGTAAAGTAACTCGGACTGATACAACAGAATAAATTAATGTTCATGTTTGTGCTGTTGTGGTGCTTGAATTAACTAAATATTCAAACTTCTGCTTCCTCACAAAGTGTGAGTGTTTTAAGGACGGCGTGCACACACACACATCAGCTCAACCTACCACTCCACGCCTTGTTGACTTCACCGAGGAAATGGCGAGAGTGGGACCCAAACGGAAGTCTGATCTCTAACTCTTCGTCCTTGTAGCTCATTCTCACCCTGGGATCAGCTCCTTCGATCAGACACAGCGTTCATTTTCAAGCGGTTTGCACTTGCAAGACATCACAACTGAGCTTTGATCAAATAAAAAATAAATAAAAAAAGGGCGGGGGGTGGTGGTAACTCACCCACAACCACAAGCTGTTCTGGTGAGGAAACTAAAAATGAGTGCAGCAGAAGAAGCATGTGAGAATACCTCAAAGAAATTACTGCAACATCTTGATGTTCGGTCCAAACAATAATAATAATGATAACAATAATGATAACGATAACAATAATTATAATAGTAATAATAATAATAATAATAGTAAAGCTACATTTGTACCAGAATATTTATTTCTAAAAATATATGTGAGCTGATGCAGAAAATATGTAAATTCTCTTTACCTTCGACAATGGCAAAGTCAAGCGAGATGGGTATGATGTTCTCCAGGGAAACATCATCGGCTGTGATGGCCATTCTTCGATGGGTGTACATAAAGATTCTGCAAGTGACACAATTGGATTACATGACTTTAAAAAAAAAAAAAACTTAAAACCATAAGAATATATACAGGTGGTCCCCAACTTACGAGCGAGTTCCGTTCCTCCGACTATCGCGCAAGGCGAAATCTCGTACGTCGGAACACGAAACACGTGTTCTCGTAAGTCCGGATTTTCGGTCGTAAATCGGAAAATTAATGCTAGCGCTACTACGAACACTCGTTTTTCATCACAAATGTTCATACTAGTTCATAAACATGCTCAGAAACTTGTTTCCAAACGGTTAACTAACACACTTTCATCTAAAAACACATAAAAGTGCTGTATTTTCTGTATGTTCTTTACAAATTTACTGCTCGTTAAGTCCGGAACCTCATATGTAAGAGCGCTCGTAAATCGGGGACCACCTGTATATAAAAAAACATGCATAAAAAACATGTTTATCAGGTTTTAGACAAAAAAATGGTATGCTTATACAGTATTTTCTGGTGTATAGGTCGCACCTGTGTATAGGTCGCATTGTCCAATTATCACCAATAGATTGGAAAAATCCCTAGATAGGTCGCACTGGTGTATAGGTCGCACCTACGTTTAGCTCTGCTGCAAATGTCTGCCACAGGAGCGCACAGCAAGGCTTTTAAGAAGATTAACACTTAAAAACAATTATTTGTTTGATAAAAATTATAGCAAATATATGTCTGAGCTGAACTTTTCCTTAATAAATGAACGTAATGTGAAATGAGCTGGATTAAAAAATTTGTTTCACCGAAAGAGATAACAAGCCATATGTCGCACCTGAGTATAGGTCGCAGGCCTTGAAAAAACATAAACAGGTGCGACATATACACCGGAAAATACAGTAGTCCTTTTTAAGGCAACTATAGTCTATAACTCAATACTGTATAGGAAATATCAGTTAAAAACAAGGAAATAAAATTTGTATAGATCAGTAAATTATATATTGTTTTGCAGAAGATGCTGAAACTTACGCATGCTCATTTCCAGACTCCACCAATCCCAGCAGTCTGCTCTCTGACAGGTCAGCATAGAAGACGTCACATTGGACCGCATGTTCACGGATCGGTTAAAGAAACTATTACCTGTAATTAATTCTTGGTATAATTATTTGACAATAAAGTGGCAAACTGATCCACTCAAAACACAAAAGGAGTTATAACATATTCTGAGCACTGATTGCATGAGGCTGTTGTTTAAAATTAGCTATTAACTATTTATTGTAAACTCTGTCCCCCTGTTAGCAAAATATCTCATAACCCATTGGAAAGATTTTAATGAAATTTTCAAGAAATAATTATTGGATGTGTTTGTATAAACATTTCACTTCTGGAGTCTTTGCAATTTAAGAATGCTGCCCTAGCCAACTGGATTTAGAAAACCACAAAATAGCTAAAATTCTGTCAATTTTACTAATTTTGTGCTAAAACTTTGCATATAGTTGTAGGCGAGACGCCTTTACAACTAATATTGGTTGATTGTGCTCATTGTGCAAGATCTTTGCTTCAAACTTTAACATTATATTTTGGAGTCAACACAGTTTGTCTGTTAGCAAAATATCTCGTGAACTATGCTGGTGAAGATTCTCAGTCGTCCAGGACATGATAAATCAAAAAGGCGTTCAATTCAAGATCAACTGGACTTTATTTGTAACAGAAGACGTTTCGCTTCTCATCCGAAAAGCTTTGAATTGATAAAGCTTTTCGGATGAGAAGGTCTGATGCTAAACATAGTCAGTGGTTATGCTCCACAGGTTGGATGTGATGGGGAGGAGAAAGATAAATTTTGGAAAGATTTGGATGAAGTGATAGAGAGTATTCCCAGGGAGGAAAGAGTGGTGATTGGAGCAGACCTGAATGGACATGTTGGTGAAGGAAACAGAGGGGATGAGGAAGTGATGGGTAGGTTTGGTGTCAAGGAAAGAAACCAGGAAGGACAGATGGTGGTGGATTTTGCCAAGAGAATGGAAATGGCTATAGTCAATACCTATTTCCAAAAGAGGGAGGAACATAGAGTGACCTATAAGAGTGGAGGAAGGAGTACACAGGTCGACTACATTCTGTGTAGAAGAGGAAACCTGAGGGAGATTGGAGACTGTAAGGTTGTGGCAGGGGAGAGCGTGGCCAGACAGCATCGGATGGTTGTGTGTAGAATGACTGTTGTTGCGAAGAAGAGAAAAAGAGTAAAACCAGAGAAGAAGACCAAATGGTGGAAGCTAAAGAAGGAAGAATGTTGTGAGAAATTCAGAGACGAGCTGTTAAAGGCTCTGGGTGGTAAGAAAGAGCTTCCAAGTGACTGGGCTACTACAGCAACAGTAATTAGAGAGACAGGTAGGAAGGTACTTGGTGTGTCATCTGGACAGAGAATGGATGATAAGGAAACCTGGTGGTGGAATAGTGAAGTGCAGGATGCCATTCAAAGAAAGAGATTAGCCAAGAAGAAATATGACAGTGAGAGGACTGAAGAGAGGAGACAGGAATATAAGGAGATGGGACATAGAGCAAAGAGGGAAGTAGCTAAGGCAAAGCAGAGGGCGTACAATGAGTTATATGGGAGACTGGACACTAAAGAGGGCGAGAAGGACTTGTACCGATTGGCAAGACAGAGGGATCAGGCTGGAAAGGATGTGCAGCAGGTTAGGCTTATTAAAGATGGGAATGGGAATGTTCTAACAAGTGAGGAGAGTGTGATGGGAAGATGGAAGGATTACTTTGAGGAGCTAATGAATGAAGAGAATGAAAGAGAAAGAAGAGTGGAGGTCATAGAAACTGTGGACCAGGAAGTGGGAAAGATTAGTGAGGGTGAAGTCCGGAAAGCTCTGAAAAGAATGAAGAAGGGGAAGGCAGTAGGACCTGATGACATACCAGTGGAGGTTTGGAAATGTCTTGGAGAGATGGCAGTGAGGTTTTTGACTCAAATATTTAATGGAATATTTGAGGGTGAGAAAATGCCTGAAGAATGGAGAAGAAGTGTGCTGGTTCCCATTTTTAAGAACAAGGGTGATGTACAGAGTTGTAGCAACTACAGGGGAATTAAGTTGATGAGCCACACAATGAAGATCTGGGAGAGAGTTGTGGAAGCAAGACTTAGACAAGATGTGACTATCTGTGAGCAGCAGTATGGTTTCATGCCAAGAAAGAGCACCACAGATGCCATCTTTGCTTTGAGGATGTTGATAGAGAAGTACAGAGAGGGTCAGAAAGAACTCCATTGTGTGTTTGTGGATTTAGAAAAAGCATATGACAGGGTACCAAGAGAAGAGGTGTGGTATTGCATGAGGAAATCTGGAGTGGCAGAAAAGTATGTTAGACTGGTACAGGACATGTATGAGGACAGCAGGACAGTGGTGAGATGTGCTGTAGGAGTGACAGATAGCTTCAAGGTGGAGGTGGGATTGCATCAAGGATCGGCTCTGAGCCCCTTCTTGTTTGCTCTGGTGATGGACCGACTAACAGATGAGGTCAGGCAGGAATCCCCATGGACTATGATGTTTGCAGATGACATTGTGATCTGTGGTGAGAACAGGGAACAAGTGGAAGAGAACTTGGAGAGGTGGAGGTATGCTCTTGAAAGAAGAGGAATGAAAGTCAGTCGTAGTAAGACAGAGTACATGTGTGTGAATGAGAGGGAGGCCAGTGGAACAGTGAGGCTACAAGGAGCAGAGGTCACAAAGGTGCAGGACTTCAAGTACTTGGGGTCCACTGTCCAGGAAAATGGGGAATGTGGTAAAGAGGTGAAAAAGAGAGTCCAGGCAGGATGGAGCGGATGGAGAAAAGTTTCAGGAGTGATTTGTGACAAAAAGGTGTCAGCAAAGGTCAAAGGAAAAGTTTACAAGACAGTGGTGAGACCAGCTATGTTGTATGGTCTGGAGACAGTGGCATTGACAAAAAGACAGGAGAAAGAACTGGAAGTGGCAGAAATGAAGATGCTGAGGTTCTCCTTAGGAGTGACAAGGATGGATAAGATCAGGAATGAGATCATCAGAGGTACAGCACATGTTGAACAACTGGGAGATAAAGTTAGGGAGGCCAGACTGAGATGGTTTGGACATGTCCAGAGGAGGGACAGTGGGTATATTGGTAGAAGGATGTTAGAAATGCAGCTGCCAGGAAAAAGACAAAGAGGGAGACCAAAGAGGAGATATATGGATGCAGTTAGAGAGGACATGGAGGTAGTTGGAGTGAGGACAGACGATGCAGAGGACAGAGTGGGGTGGAGGAGGATGACTCGCTGTGGCGACCCCTGAAAAGGGAAAAGCCGAAAGAAGAAGAAGAAGAAGAAGGCCTCCCCCTTCACTGGTGACAAATCAGCAGCTGGTGAACCAACGCTGCCCCCTTGTGGATAATATGCGTTACTGCAGCAGCATGAAAAGGCTATTTATGGGAAATAATTGCTGCCGACTTAACCCGTTTCTCTTCTAAAACACGAGCAAACTGCAAATGCGCTTTCTGAACAGCAATTCGTCCACACATTCACGTGGTTCCTTTGAGGGAACATGAAGTCTGTGGGTCCAAACACAGTCCCCCTCGAGGCCTCGCGCTTCAGCAGAAAGGGTTTTGATTAAGTTTGAAGAAACTAAACCACAACAGGCACAAAAGGATACTATAACGCAGTTTTCTTCTCTTCGCAAAGTTTCTTCAATTGCGATGGACTGATCCATTGTGAAGACTTGACTGACAAGTTCGGAAACACCCACTCCAAAAAAAAAAAAGTATAAATATTTGTGGACAAAAATAAATAAAAATCTCTGTGGAGCCCCGAGTGACCCAGTTATCTCTCTCTGAGGAGTGAACAGGAGACACAATCCAGCGGTTCTGCTCGGTCGGACATGTCCCCTCCTTCTTCGAGCCAGATGTTTTTTTCTTCCTCCTCCTCTCTGCTGCTGACCCAGTTCTACGCGCGCGCTCTGCCACGCACCGGTTTGGATCGCTCTTGCAACCAGAGTGACGTCACTCAAGGGAAAGTCAAAAGTCAAAGTCTATGTTTATGTTTATGTTTATTAAATGTGTTCATTTTTATTTTTTTTACAAAAGAAACACAATACAAGACAATCCCATAAATGATAATGTACAAAATATAAAAAAATGAAAGGTAGCAGAAAGAAGAATAAATCTTATTATATCTGCCCCTTTTTTCAAACAATCAGATTAAACAATAATAATCTTCCACCAACAGTACAAAATGACTTACTCTTTCTAATCAGATTAAACAATAATAATCTTCCACCAACAGTACAAAATGACTAACTCTTTCTAATTTTCTAACTAATACAATACACAATACGTCATTATATATATATTTTTTAACAAATTCATTTTGATCATTTTCTTAAATGTAAACATTGACTTGGCATTTTTAACTTCATTCTCCAAGCCATTCCATAATCTAATTCCCTGATTGAGGTAGAACGTCCCTTCAAACTGAATTGTGGTTTTACAAACATCTCTGTTCCCTTAAGGTTACAACAACTTTGTCTTTTAACAAAATGCATTTGGATATTTAAAGGTAATGCGTTATTCGGAGCCCTATACATAACTGATAAAATATTATAATCTACCAAATCATGGAACTTCAATAACTTCAGTTGATAAAATAATGTACTTGATGGATGACGGTAATGTTTTCTAGTGATAATTCTTACAGCTCTTTTCTGTAATACAAAAATAGGCTTTGTGATTGTTTTACACGCATTCCCCCAAACATCAATACAATAGATTAAGTGTGGAACAATGATTGTGTTATACAACAAATACAGAGCTTTATCATTCAATAGGTCTCTGACTTTGTACAGTACTGCAATCGATTTAGCTATTTTTATTCTTACAGAATTTATGTGTTGTTTCCATGTCAGTTTGTCATCAATGATAACACCCAAAAACTTCACCTCACTCACTCTACAAATCTCAACACCCTCAATTTTGAGTGGAACATCAACAGTTTTCTTTTTATTACTGAATATCATGTAATTAGTTTTTTCTAGATTTAATGATAATTTATTGATTTTAAACCAAGTTTGTATTTGACAAATTCTGTCTTTATCAATTCCAACATTTGTTCTATATCTTCACCTAAACAGAAAAATGTGGTATCATCAGCAAAAAGTACACATTTAAGGAGTCCTGACACATTTACCAAGTCATTCACATATAAAATAAATAGCTTTGGTCCAAGTACAGAGCCTTGGGGAACTCCACATGTGATATTACAGAGGTCAGATCTTACATCATTTATTTGTACAAATTGTTTCCTATCTTTTAAATAGCTAGATACCCACTGTAATGCTGGTCCTCTAATACCATATTTGTTCAATTTTTCAAGGAGAATGGTGTGATCAATAGTATCGAATGCTTTTTTTAAATCAACAAAAATACTGACACAATATTGTTTTTGATCGACAGCAGTAGTTATTTGTTCCATTAATTCCATGAGAGCCATTGATGTAGAGTTTTTTAAATAAAAACAATAAAGTCAACTTTACTGTCAGAACTGCAATATGTACAGGACATACACAGGATTGAAATTGCGTTTCTCTCAGTCCCTCGGTGCAACAGTAACCATTTAAACACTAAAACACTGAAACATTTAATAAACATAAGCATAAAATAGTAAAAGTGTAACACTGTCCTGAGTTTTTGCATAGTAGTATAAAAGTATGAAAATTTACACCAACACTAAAACACTAAACATTTAATGAACATAAGCATAAAATGAAATAATAAAAGTGTAATACTGTCCTGAGTTTTTGCATAGTAGTATAAAAAGTATAAAAAGTATATCTATAAAATAAACTGAAGGTTCTAGCATTGACATTTGCAAAGAGTGGCAAAGCAGCATATGAGTTAATGTACACAGTATATGTATGAGGTAGTTGATGTTGGTATATGATGTTGGGCAGCACGGTGGCACAACTGGTAGAGCTGCTGCCTCTCAGCGAGAAGGTTGCCGGTTCAAATCCCGGTCCGGGGCCTTTCTGGGTGGAGTTTGCATGTTCTCCCCGTGCATGCGTGGGTTTCCTCCGGGTACTCCGGTTTCCTCCCACAGACCAAAAAACATGCTTGTTAGGCTGATTGGTGACTCTAAATTGACCCTAGGTGTGAGTGTGAGAGTGGATGGTTGTTTGGTGTGAGTGAGACAGGTCCCTCTTGTAAATGAGTCCCCGTGACTCAACGAGGCTAGCCTGTATAAATAAAGGTTGAATGAATGAATGAATGGTATAGAGGCAAAGTGGCATATGCAGTAAGGCACATAAGGCACATTGGGCATCCTTAAATAAGGCTAGTCAGAGAATACTGTATCAGCAGTAGTGTAGATATAAAAGTAGTGTAAATGTAAACAGTAGTAATAAATGTAAACAGTAGTAATAAATGTAAACAGTATTAATAAATGTAAACAGTGAATGTAAACAGTAGTATGACTATAGGCAGTAATGTAATACAAACATTAGTGCAAATATGAGAAGTAGTGCAAACTGAATGAGCACATGACCGAGAGTTTAGTGAATAAAATCTTTGTGTTGTGTGGTAATGTGTGAGAAAGTTTTTTGTGTTAAGGCAGTTCAAATGGGAGGGGAGGCAGAGCAGGCAGAGTGTTTAGCATCCTGACTGCCTGATGAACAGAGCTGTCTCTCAGTCTGCTGGTTCGAGCCTGGAGACTTCTCAGTCTCCTCCCTGATGGCAGCAGTCTGAAGCAGCTGTGTAGTGGGTGTGTGGGATCACCTGCCATGCAGAGGGCTTTCCGAGTGAGGCGGTTGCTGTGTAAGTCCTGCAGTGAGGGGAAGGAGGTGCCGACGATCTTCTCAGCTGCTCTCACGATGCGCTGGAGGCTCTTGCGGCAGGATGCAGTACATGCACCAAACCACACAGTGATGCAGCTGGTCAGGACACTTTCTATGGCACCTCTGTAGAAGGTGCACATGATGGGGGTTGAAGCTCCAGCCCTTTTCAGCTTGCGGAGAAAGTAGAGACGCTGGTGAGCCTTCTTGGCCAGTGATGCAGTGTTCCTGCTCCAGGACAGGTCCTCTGAGACGTGCACTCCCAGGAACTTGGTGCTGTCTACTCTCTCCACTGCGGTGCTGTTGATGGTCAGAGGGGCATGTTGTGCATCCCTCTTCCTGAAGTCCACAACAATCTCCTTTGTCTTCTCCACGTTGAGAGTGAGATTGTTGTGTCCGCACCACAAGGCCAGGCGGCTCACCTCGTTCCTGTAGTCCGTCTCATCGTTGTTGCTGATGAGACCTACCACTGTTGTGTCGTCCGCAAACTTGATGAAGTGGTTGGAGCTGTATGATGGTGTGCAGTCGTGTGTTAGCAGGGTGAATAGAAGGGGGCTCAGCACACATCCTTGTGGAGCCCCTGTGTTCAATGTGATGAAAGCCTTGTTAGCCAGAATCTTAATTGGAAAAAAGTTTGGTCTCTCCCACAAATTTTTTTTCTCACTAATAAAGTCAAGGAAATTTATTTTAAATTAATTCATAAATTTTATCCAACCAAACACTTTCTTAAGATACAAAGCTGATATTGATATATCCTGTTCTTTCTGTGACCGTTATCCAGAAACATCTGTTCATCTTTTTTGGAAGTGTACATACTGTACTCACTAAAGTTTTGGAAGGACATTATGCTCTGATATCCAATAATATTCAACCAGGTTTCCTTCTGTATTTTGAAAATGTTCTGTTTGATATCTTAGATTTCAAGACGAAAGACTCCTCTCACATATTTATGATAAATTTGATCTTGTTTCTTGCTAAGTTTCACATCCATAAAAGTAAAATAATGCATATAACCCTTTATTGATCTCTTTGTAATGGATGTAAAACTGTATCTTGATCAATCTCAGATTCATATAACAAAAAGGCTATAAAAACAAGAAATATCTGTAATGAATACAACTTAACTCTGTAACTCGCATTTATTTATTTCTGTATCTTTGTTTTATATTTTGTTTGCTTCTTTTTTTCTTCTTTTTTTCTTCTTCTTTTTTCTATATGTACATTGTTCTTGTGTGTGTACTGTACTTTAGATTATTGTATTTGAAGTAAAGTTATAAATAAAGTTTTAAAAAAAGCCTTGTTCACTTTGGTTCAGGTTAAACGTCGGGTCAGAGACCCAAAAAGACAGGTCAGGAAACAGTTGTGTCAAAAACTTTCTGAGAAATTAATTATCGTCTTATTTTTACTCGAACTATAGTACAGGTAGATGCAACCTTGCTGTTTAGTTCATTTTTCATTATCGGTCTGTTCTATGCTAATATGAGCAGCTAATAGGCTAGCATAGCCGCACGTCAAATGTTATATTAACTGGTTGCACTTCGTGGGTTTATAGTAGAGTCTGTTAGAGGTGCTGTACAATTCTGGTCCTCAAAGTCCACTGCATGTTTTACAAGTTTCCCTGCTCCAACATCGGATTCAGTGATTACCGTATTTTTAGGCATATAAGTTGCAGTTTTTGCCCAATTAGCATGTCCTGCGACTTATACGGCTAAGCTACATATTTATGGATTTCCCCTCATATTTTTAGACAAATTTTTGGCTGAGATATGACCGTTTCCATTCATTCTGATGGAAAAAATGGAGCAGTACCACTTTCGGCCGCTAGGGGAGAGAGTCCACCGAGCGTTCCCAGCTCATGTGTCCGACCGAAGACGCCTCTGCTCGGACTTGGTCCGTCCAAACCCGGCCTCCTCCTGGAGCTAGCTGTGTGCGCACGTTTGGAAGACCCGACAAAGCGAAACTATTTAAATCCAGCGGATTTGACCATTATGTTTATTTATTAAGGAAAAGTTCAGTCGAAGACCCAGAGGAGGGAAACGTGTCAGGAGACAGAGGGAGAAGAGGAAAGTGAAGAATGTAGGACTGAGGGTTGCAACTCTAAATGTGGGGACAATGACAGGCAAAGGTAGAGAGCTGGCTGACATGATGCAGAGAAGAAAGGTAGATGTTTTATGTGTCCAAGAGACCAAGTGGAAGGGCAGCAAGGCCCGCAGCATTGGAGCAGGGTTCAAACTGTTTTACCATGGTGTGGATAGAAAGAGAAATGGAGTAGGGGTGGTCCTGAAGGAGGAGTTGGCAAAGAATGTAGTAGAGGTGAAGAGAGTGTCAGATAGGGTGATGTGCCTGAAGGTAGAAGTAGAAGGTCTGATGCTAAACATAGTCAGTGGTTATGCTCCACAGGTTGGATGTGATGGGAATGAGAAAGATATATTTGGGAAAGATTTGGATGAAGTGATAGACACTGCACAAAAACCATAGATATACGGGAGTATCAGATGTGGTATATCTCCGCATCCTTCACATATACGGACAATTTCCGGGAATTTCCGTATCGCATCCTCGGAAAATCCAGTTTCGGATATTCCCGGATGCGAACAGATCCGAACTTTATTGATCCTTAAAAAATCACAAAATCCGGATACTTTATCTGCTGCAGATCCAGAAATATGTGGCTCTGTTATCCCTCGGGATTACTGCTTACATCTCTTCGGATACTTGCCGCATATATGACGTATGATTGTTTATATTTACGTATACGTGACAGATGTCAGTCGGATATTTATGGATTTTTATCTGTGAAGTATCTGTGAAGTATGCGATTTCTCAGAGATCCAGCAGATCTTTGACGTATCACGTTGAAGATGTCAGTCGTATATTTATGGATTTTTATCTGTGAAGTATCTGTGAAGTATGCGATTTCTCAGAGATCCAGCAGATCTTTGACGTATCACGTTGAAGATGTCAGTCGTATATTTATGGATTTTTATCTGTGAAGTATCTGTGAAGTATGCGATTTCTCAGAGATCCAGCAGATCTTTGACGTATCACGTTGAAGATGTCAGTCGTATATTTATGGATTTTTATCTGTGAAGTATGCGATTTCTCAGAGATCCAGCAGATCTTTGACGTATCACTTTGAAGATATCAGTCGTATTTTTACGGATTTTTATCTGTCAAGTACCTGGAGATATGCGATCCATCAGAGTTCCAGCAGATCTTTGGCGTATCACGTCGTTGCAGATGTCAGTCGGATATTTAAGGATTTTTCATTTATGCAAATTCATGCATATTTGGGAATATGATATACTCTGCCTGAAAATACAGGTTTTGCATGTAGGTAGACCATGTAAAACACCAATGGTTACCGGTAGTTGTTTTTTTTACCCTAACCCTCCATTTATTTTTTATTTTTATTATGTGAAGCACTTTATATAACTACATTTGTTTTAAATCTGCACTACAAATAGTTGGCTTCTAACATCTTTACATTTTAACATCACCCAGTTTTCTACATCAACATTAGTCTTTAATTTTGATTTATGTACCAACATCATGATGTACAAATCACAAGCTGGACCAAAAGCAGTCTAGTAAATACACAGTGGTTTGTATCTTCAAAACTACTACGGTAATGCCCTGATACATGCTCAATAATCCAGGTAGAAAAATCTAAAAAAGCTAAGTCTGGTCCTCTGGACATTCAAAAAAACAAAACAAAAAAAAGCAAAAAATACTGTAGAAACGTTTCGTCTTTCGTCCGAAAGACTTCCTCAGTCTGAGGTGCTGGGTTCAGCTCAGTCTGTTAGTCTATTTATAAGACTGAGCTGAACCCAGCACCTCAGACTGAGGAAGTCTTTCGGACGAAAGACGAAACGTTTCTACAGTATTTTTTGCTTTTTTTTGTTTTGTTTTTTTGAATGTCCAGAGGACCAGACTTAGCTTTTTTAGATACTACGGTAATGCAAACATCAGACATAAAACTGACCATGACTTTAAATTTATTTTTTATTTTTTTATTAACAACCCCCCCCACACACACACACACACACACACACAAAGAGGAGAAGAAGAGGAGATGTATGGATGCAGTTAGAGAGGACATGAAGGTAGTTGGAGTGAGGACAGAGGATGCAGAGGACAGAGTGAGGTGGAGGAGGATGACTCGCTGTGGTGACCCCTGAAAAGGGAAAAGCCAGAAGGTCAGCCTCAGGTTGCATTTCTCACTGGGCACTCTGCGATGGACTTTGTTCTGAAGCTCAGCAAATGTTTTCGAGTCAGAGGCGCCCCTCTCTCGCAAAATCCTCCATCCTCTTAATGTTTTAGGCAATCGTGGAGCTCAGTAAAGAAGAATACTTTTCGCTGAAACACTGATGGAAAAAGCAAAACAAAAACACACATTTCTTGATTAAAATAGTTATCTCTCCAACAGCAAGGTAGCTGGTTGATAATTTTTTTCAAGTGTCTCACTGCTAACTGATCAATACCGGTACTTACCATCCTGAGGCAATGGGAATGCCCATCTTCCAAGTTTGGTGTCCTGAACACGAGGGATCTTCTGTGGAGGCGTTGGACTCCTACACAGGTGATTTAAAGAAAAATTAGTAGCAGACAGTAACCGGAGCTGCTCATTTTCCCTGTCTTCATGTGTGCAGCAAGCCTTCTTCCTGATGTGAAACAGTACAAAAACAAGATTTCAGGGTTGTTGAGGGAGTTTGAGAAACAATTTCAGGTCTTTAGAAGAATAGAATATATCTTTATTGACACGTTTTAAAAGATGGGACGAGTGCACGAAGCTGCAGTTGTCTCGGCACCACAAAGGCGAACTCCAGACAGAATTTGCAGTTTTTCTCTCACCACTCACAGTCAGAGCTTCTGATGTGCTGTTGACATGCAACTTGAAATCATTGATTTGCAGTGTGATGTAGAATTGAAGGACAAATTTGCCTCTGTGGGCTTGGCACATTTTACAAGTATCTCTTACCACACTATCCTAAACAGACAGCACTGGCTGCAAAAATGTCCATGATGTTTATGACTACCTACCTTTGAGCAAGGTTTCACTAATGAACATTAATAAAACAGCTACGCTCAAAGCTCAATTTATGTGTTCACAATTGCTTCCTAAATGTGGAAAATGGATTTAAAATTCATTCATTTCTAAATTTTGATGTGTTTGATCAAGCATTTTTAACATGCAGGAAAGTGTTTTAACAAAATACCCTGATGCATGCTCAATAATCCAGGTAGAAAAATCTAAAAAAGCTAAGTCTGGTCCTCCGGACAATCAAAAAATAAAACAAAACATTATTTTTTGAATGTCCAGAGGACCAGACTTAGCTTTTTTAGTGTTTTAACAAAACTGTGTTTTTTTTTCCATGTCCAGAGGACCAGACTTAGCTTTTTTAGTGTTTTAACAAAACTGTGTTTTTTTTTTCATGTCCAGAGGACCAGACTTAGCTTTTTTAGATTTTTCTACCTGGATTATTGAGCATGCATCAGGGTATTTAACAAACAGTTTTTACAACTAAATGTTTTAAAACGTGCAATCACTGATCAGTTTTTTAATGTGTAATGCACAAATGTTAAACTGAGTAAAAGTGTAAAAGGACAATTAATTTAATGTCAATATTTTTATAATTCATTTATTCTTTGCACTAATACAAAGAAAAAAAGTGGACTTTTGGAATGAGTATACTGGTCTGGCCCCCTTGAGATCAGATTAAGCTGTGTGCGGCCCCCAGATCAAAATGAGTTTGACACCCCTGAGCTACAGTGTGCGCTCTCAGGACATGATTACCTGCAGTGTTCTGTCAGTGAGGACTGAACTTGGAAAAAGGGCCTTCTCCTACTCTGCTCCTGCTTCATGGAATATCTTACAAAAAGATCTGAAGCTCTCGACCTTGACTTCTCTAAATGGTTTTCAGAATCTGTTGGAATCCTGGCAACAACCAATGCAGATTTGTTCCTGTCTTTGATTTTATACGTCTACCTTATAATGCTTTGCAAGTTTTTTGATGCTTTG